>CM069443.1:87695158-87781843 GCA_035610835.1 Ophiura sarsii
CTTGACAAAACCTAAAATGGGTCAAAAACCGTGTTTTTTATAATTTTCTCCAAAATGTTCATGGTTGGATTCATTGAACCATTTTCTTCAAAAAAATATACTTTTATATAGATTAAACAAGGAGTTACAGCAATTTTACAGAGGCTATGTCTGCAAGTTCACCCCCCCCCCCCCCCCCCCCCCCCCCCCTTAACCCAGAGCATTCACGATCACGTATGTATTATAAAACCATCTCTTGTGGCGCACCTTTACCTTATTTGTGTTGCTTTGTTGTAGTATTGAAAATACTTGATCTGGGTTATGATTGTGATTTGTGTGAACTAGGCCTATTTATAGTTAACACAAATTATAATCAATACATGTATCAGATCTCATATTCATCAATGTGTAGATAACGGTTGGAATTATTTCAAGTTGACGTATTTGTTTAAAAAATGTAGCAACATCAATAGAATTATTGAGTATACTAATATCTTTTGCGTAGTAAAATAATATTACCGTGCACATGTATGTCAGACAACATGGGTTCGCTCTAAAAACAATACCTTTGAGATACCATGTGTCATGGTTAGATGGACACCAGTTCCATAGCAATATGTAATTACTTGATGTCAGGTATACTTATTTGTACAAGTCATGCTTGAGTTAAACTTGGCAAGTAATTGTATTTTGAGTAATAATAATAATAATAATAATAATAATAATAATGTACCAGTACTTATTGATGGAGATAATGTGCACAGCAGTATAACAATAACCTTTCAGTGATATATAGTCCATAGTAGGTCATATTCCCAGATGCATTACTAGTCAAAAGTATCAATGCATAGCTTTTCAACAAATTAATGTTAAAGAAATGTTATCCTTTTCCAGGGGTGTAACTACAGGGGGCAGGGGTCCTTCCCCCTGCCAGAACAGAAGGCTCACCCCTGCTGCCCCACCCCCCCCCCCCCCCCCATGAAGTATTATTGCTATGCTGAATAACAAAAGATTGTCTGTTATGCCCCCTCCCTCCCCCTGATCACAGACCTGTCCCCCCTTATCCCCCAAATTGAAGACCCTAACTACGCCACTGCCCTTTTCTAACGAAATTCTAAATACTTTGTACTTGTTAAAGTTAACCATTCTCCTCAAAAGTGACTTGTTTGAAATCTTGTATGTGGGTCCTAAAAAGCTAAGGTTGAATCGGCAGGTTTTGTGTAGGCTGTTCCCTTTGGTTTCCATATTAGAAGCCTTTGTGACCAGGTAGGAATATATAAAATATCAAATCTGTCTGGTATTACCATGAATGTAGAGGGTGTGCTTAATTTGGCAATGTCTGATTTGTTATTTTCTGACGGGGAGGGAAATGACAGTGAGGATATTGTTTTATTTAAACAACCTCTTTTGGCTACACTGCCCTATTGGCGGAGTCAACAATTTAGATTTCCTTTACAATCAAATATGTTTTTGAATTCTGGAACTGAACATTTTATTTCAATCGGACATTCGGTTGCCTAACATATCTGGCAACAACTTTTTTTTCTCTTCTTTTTTCTTTTTAAATTCCAGTTGCCAGGTAATTTCCTAATTATGTTTAATTATGTATGCATAAAATTTGCAAAGTAAAGTTTGTGGACTAGATGAGATGTGCTATGATGATGTGACTTGGTACATGGGTAGTAGTACACTTGGAGAGCTTCAAACGTACGTTGGCTTTTGGCTAATTTCCATTTGCATAATTAGTTAGGCCTACTAATTAAAATGTTTAAATAAACATTTACACACTCTAGATTTTGTACATATATTTTGCCATGATCAGGGCCCGAAAACCGGAGGGGGGGGGGGGATTGTTGGTCATGCATGCTTACAGCATGATGTTTGACTGCCCCCCCCCCCCTGGTCCAAATAATCTTCAGAGGGTACCACCTTCTTCTAAAACACTCTGCTGAATGGAACAGCAGACTTACCTCAAACTTTCTTGTAAGGACATAAGTATTGTGTTTTCCTACAATGAAAGTTTGCCGACCTATGTAGAGGAGAAGTGTGTTGACATTGTTTGAATATATTTGCTCACATGGAGCAAATCAAATCGAAGTCTGTGAAAATGCTTTAATGCCCTTGACCGGGGGGGGGGCACTGACATTGGAAAAGGGTATAGGTATGTGCCGCGCTGAAGACCCCCTTTTTCACCCTCTGCTGCTAGCTCTTATGACCCCCCCTTTTGAGCCTGCATCAGTTCTTATGACCCCAATTTTATTGAAAATTCCAAAATCGCGAAATTTTGCGTTCCAAAAGAACAAATTTTTCAAAAATATTGAGTTAAATCGAAAATGTGGGTTCTTGCTAATCAAAATTGAACTATAGGCCAGTTCCCAAGACCCTATTTTTCGTCATAAAATCCACTCAGTTCAGTTCTGTAGCCCCCCTTTTCGGGAACCCTGTGCGGCACACCCCTACCCAAAAAAAAATTGAGTGCCCCCCCCCCCCGGCCCTTGACCAATCAGAATCAGAGTTGTCTGCATGATGCCTGACAATTTACATACATTTGTGATTATTGTATCGTCAACTAATTATGATAATTGTGGTGTTGACCAAGCACTATAATTCAGATTTACAGGACAGCATATTCTATTAATAACAGTAGTAGTTGAATGACCATGGAATGAGATAGATACCATAGTCCTATCTGTATAAATATCACTGTTTGATAATGCAGGCCCCTGGACCCCCTGCCGTGCGATCAGGATCTTTAGTGATTTTTTTGAAACCTCAATCACACCCCTGTTATTTCCTCTCTATTGTGGATAAAAATATCTATCATTCATTAATTCATAGCTGATTCTCTTTTCTCCTTTTGAATGAACTCAAAAAAAATTCTTGTGAAATAAAAATGGACAATTTATATTAGGCCAAGCAAAAAAATAAAGTAGTTTCTTTCTTGTCCCCTCGCGCATCCTTTTTCAGGAATTCTGTAATGTTCTTTTTTTTTCTTCTTTATTTCTTCCATAACTTTTTTTGTTAAAATATTTAAAAAGATGACATCTTGGTAATAGATTTACGTTAACCCAATGAGCATTTTAAGGCAGGTTTTGTGTTAACCAACCCTCCAGAACCATGATTTTAATACAAAGGCCTCTTTCTTTTCCTCTTATTTTTATAGGTAGATAACCATGGAAACCCCGACACATAGAAAGCACCATGTATTACCGGGACAACAACAAACCAAAGACTTTAAGAGCAAACGCCACAGTAATAAAGACAGAGATGACACATCATTAGATGATCTATATGAACCTAGGAAACATGTGCCATCTTTATTTGAACAATTTATAGACTTTGATTTAAGGGTAAGTTATGCATAAGGCTAATGAAATGGAATAGTTAGTTTTCCGTCACCGGCCCGCATCAAGTTTTCTTATTTCCAAAAACTTCCATTATTTTTTTTGAAAAATCGATATGTATCTGACAGTCACTAGCCAAAATTTAGTGCCGGTTAATTTTAATGACAGCGAACGGAATAAGTGTTGCGAACGAAGTGCAGTGGATCATGGCATGGGGTCTATAGGCCTTCTTAATGTTTTTTAGGGTTTTTTAATGCACTTTGAGGGTTCCTGCCACAAAATTTCTTGTTTTATGAGGCAGTTTAACGGCCTTAGTGACAACCCTGGTATCTGAAAGTTTTTAAGCAATATGTTTGGGCTCTTACATACTATCAGGCATGTCCTGCTGGTGATTTTAAAGATATTTGCTTGGTAGTAGGGCATAGTATTATAAATGGTTAATCATGAACAAGTGTAGCATTACCTCATCATGTTCCTGATGTTTCTCAGGTACTTGGAATAATAACACACAAAACAATCCCTGGATCCTCCACACACCACCGTCGCGTCCCTAACCACTGAGCTAAGCTGCCAACGCTGCCCCGGGCAGTGATTTCGTATCAGTTCGGACGATGACGTCATCAAATCAGTGCTGATGAAGCATGCTTGTTGAGATTATTTTTGGCCATACTTAATCATAGTGCCTAGGGTTAACAAAAGCATGGACAATTGGGAGTTTTAACCCTAACCAGCCAAGCTATGTTTTTGTGTGGAAACCAGGGGAGGGGGACAAAGTATGAATTTTTTACCCAACACATTGCCGCGAAACCCCCGGGATTCGATCCCCGGACTCTCCGCACACCACCGCTGCGTGCCTAACCACTGAGCTAAGCTGCCGAGCTAACAGCTCGGGCGATGACATAATCGAATGCATGCTACGAATGCATGCTGTAGCATGCATGTGAAGATTGTTTTTGGGCGTAGTGAATTTGTTATATGCATTAATCCAGGTTTTGCACTCACTGGCATCAAGCATCTGGTGCAATAATGAAAGTGTGTCAAATAATAAAAGTGTGTCAAATAATGAAAGTGTGTCAAATAATGAAAGTGTGTCAAATAATGAAAGTGTGTCAAATAATGAAAGTGTCACGTCAAATAATGAAATAATCACCTGGTCTCTACCAGAACAAAAGTGACGGGGAAACTAAGAATTAGCGTTCATTGCCTTATGCAATGCAGTGCAACTGCTGAGTACACTGTACAAATGAGTCTTGATACACACCTTCTACCTTATTCTACTGACCCGACCGACCCATTTTTGTAAAAATATGAGATTTTTTGGGGGTGTTTTTTTTTTAAAAATGTTGAAATTATTTTGAAATTTGTGTAGGCCTAAACATACATTTTTTAATTTTTGTTGTTGAAATTTCGAAAATTCAACAAACAAAAAACATGGCCGACCGACTGACCCTACCTGAGAGGTCTGTTCGCCCGTAGAACTGTTTTTTATATATTCCAAAAAAGAAAGAAGATGCAAGAATTTAAATGAGGTCTGCATGATGATCAGGTGTGTTCACTCCTGCAATTATGTCTTGTAACTTACTGATTAGATTACAACAATTTTGAAAAAAAGTTTCCTCTCCAGATAGTTGCAATTGCTCTTGACATTGGTTTCAAGCTTAGAGTGTCAAGCTTCTATAACCCTAACCCCTCATGATGGTTTGTAGAAATAAAGCTAACAGGGGGAAACATGGGGCAACAATGGTGTGTGCCAACCCCCCCCCCCCCCCCCCCCCCCCCTCCCCCCTTAGGAATCGAACCTGGGCCGCTTAGGCCAGACTTCAGGTGATCATGCATCACGCTACGGGGATCATGTTCCCAAAATTATATTATCGGAGCCTATATGCTTACATTTGCGTGATTGCGCAATGAGAATGGGGTTTAGCGTTGTTAGGGATAAATGAAACTTTGCCAAGATATACAAATTAGATTCAACCATGGTTCTTTGTTCCTTTATCTTCTTGCACACAGATCAGTGTATTATTCTTTTTATGCGCCACAGACGATTCCAGATGGGGAGTACTCCGTCCAGCTATAAAGGTTATAGAGATCTTTGGAGATGGGCTAGTATGGATGCTGGTACCGGTAGCGTTTCTAGTAGTGACGGAAGAAAAATGGCTAATTGAATTTAATGTTAATATACTTGCAGGTAAGCTCGCTGGAATAACATTATTTTGGATGACGTGTATTTTATGTCCCAAGTATGCATCAATTTGATGGTGGAATATATGTGTTCATTTGATCTGTACGGTGCACTATATTCTGTCACTGAATTGGTTGCATGGCTGGTATTGAAAGTATACTATTTCCCAGGGCTACCAACCAAATCCTTGGGAACGCGTTGGGAACGCGGGAACGGCGTTCCCAGAAAGGAATTATGAGTCACTTGAAGAAAAAAAACCTTGCAAGACACAAAACAACTGTATCTTAAAATGTGTAGCTTTATGGGATTTCAAATGTCATAATAAGCATAATCACTATTTATAAATATTTGTGAATAAAGTGTCTTAGATTGACTATCTTAAATCTCAAAAAGGCTGTAATCCATCAACTTCACTGGGCTTCTCCTCTTGACCTGTGTCAAGAGCCAAGGGCCTTCCTCTGGGTGCCACCATCATGCAATCTCTGGTAAGCTGGAAGTGGATTACAGGTTGAATCAATCCATTCCTGCGAGGAATTCTCAATTCGTAAATGCCACAACTATTACTTGGTGACGCACCTGTTTGTAGCACACTCATAAAATTATTATATGCTAAGGTAAAGATAACACCTCGTTTTAAGAGTGTAGGGCTGTGCATTTCCAAATATTAAACTATGAACTTTCTTTGGTTGAAAGGGAAATACAAGGTCATGTTGTTAGTGTAAAAATTCAAGTCAAGCTGGGGCAAAGGTTTGTTTTCTCCGACTCAGGCATAATTCTGTTATACCCTGCACACCTACATCGGTAGTATGCGTCGTTCTTAAAAATCATGCACTATGAATACCTCTGTGAAGGGTATAACAGAATTACTCCCAGACTCAATGCCTGTGTGAAATCAACCTTGCCCGGTAATTCATTTAATTAAGCTTAAGCGGTGTAATAGCAAATTTCAATATTTGTAGTTACTAGTTATCTCATCTATTAAACAGAATGGCAAACAATTTCCATTTGCAAACTGAAAGACAACCATTTTATTGAAAATGGTATCTATACTCATCACATTTTCTAATGATAAAATATGAAATTCCAATGGAAGACATGGTATGGAATACCCAGTCCTGGGTCCCAATCATCCTGTATTCTCGCAGTTACTATGTTACTATGCATTATCAAGCAAATAACCGAATGCTTTGGTGCCAAATCTGCAGTGTGATTGCAGTTCCAAATAGGCGAACTTTAAGTGAGAATGTTTGTTAAGCTGATAAACACGAGGGTCACGCAATTTTGTACGCATTTTGACGATTTAAAGGTACATTGTTTGAGTGCTTTGCAAGAAAGCTTTCCCAATATTTCAACATATTTTGACAAAACAATTTAAATTGATCTATTGTCATACATTCTTGTCATTACAATAAATATAAGTTTAATACAAGTCTTTTTTCCCCCTATTTCACAGCTACGGCATTCGATCTATGCGTTCTTTTCATAATGAAGATGGCAGCAAAACGACCAAGACCAATCGTAAACAAGGGCGACATGCTCATTGTGGTTGCCGTTGACCACTACTCCTTCCCGTCGGGCCACTGCACAAGGGCAGGTATGATGGTGTACATATTTCTGCAGTACTTCAATCTTACAGGGATCTACAGTCTGATTGGGTTCGCTTGGATGGTCATCATGGCAATATCACGCTTGTTGTTAGGACGCCATTATGTCACTGATGTTATATGTGGTACTGTAGTAGGGATAATAGAAGGTTGGGTCGTAATGGCTGTCTGGATTACCGTGGATAACTTGGAGAGTATCATGGGATTGTTTTACAAGAACTAACATAGTTGTCATTTTTGAATATTTTTTATTATTGTAGTGCATCAAAGGTAAGCTGTTTGGTAGTGTAAGTGAACGGGTTAATAAATGCTTGATGGTTCTATCTTTAATTGCTACACACAGTTATTTTTATCTGGGACCTCACATAGAGGGCCATGAATAAACAAAACATCATAACAATTTTAGAAAGAGCCTGCTGACAGAATGATGGTATAGATTCTCCCAATATATTACAAGAGTCTGAATGGATACCTGTTGGTGTGTTTTGTCAATTTTATGTACTGAATATTGTACTAATGTTATGCACAAATCCATGTGGGATTGTCATGTACTGAAATTCTTTTCTTATACTTAATTTTAAAAATTGGTTGAAATTTGAACTGATCATTGATTATCCTTATTTTTTTCTAAAAAATAAAATAGGAGAAATACATGATCTGATTAGGCTATTTAAAAAAAATCTTTTGTCTCAAAGCTCTTCAGTTTTTCAAAACCTAATGTGGAATGCGATTTTTTAAATTTTATTTTTATAAATATAAAATATTGAAATCCTTGTATTTAAAATGATGTGATCAATGAAAATCTGTGAAATTTTGGGATTTTTTTTTTTTTTTTTGAAAAAAAAAAAAAATCATATTTGTTTTCTTCTAACGCGCATCAATTAACAAACGCACGCGGGAGCTTGAGACAAATGATCCTTTTAATATAGCCTTACGAGTTGATGCCTTTCTAGTATGACTGGAATTTCAACCTATGAAGATACATCCACCAATATTGATACATGTTCTTACAAAATCAGACCAAGCTGGATGGAGGACCAATTTTAATTATTGAATAAGTTTGGATGAAATTTCCGGAGCAATGGTGCTTTCCTTTTATTGAAATTATACATTCCTTTTTCAAATTGTTGAAAAATTGTGAAATTACTATAATTTGTTGACTATTATTTCTGTTTACTGTCTTATCAGTTCTTGCCATTGTCCGGTTTCATCTTGTTTTGGATAGAGCATGTCGCATATTGATTGCAAATGTATCGGAGAGATTAAAGTGTTATGCCCCAATTTTCTTGCTAAGAGCAAGACACAAGTGCAATCGATAAAACGAATTATTATACACGCCTTAAGTACAAGACCTTAACAGTATGAATGAATTATGCCATATACTATGCCATATACTACATAAGTTTAAATGTAATTAATTTAGTTTTGAGTTATAATATTGATAATATGTCTTTTCATATTTTTTATTCAATGAAGTTTTTTTTTATTTACAGGCTGTCCTAAAGTATGGACGCTCATGTTTAGTTTATGATATAAGTTCAGATATAATTATAGACACATTGAAGTTTGATTGGAAGCTGAGTCATTTACAATTGATTTTATACCAATCATAACATTGAGATATATATTTTTTTTTTTGGTTGCAAACTTTATTAGGTTTTTTGTTGTTGCATAATCATATATATAATGGAATAATTTCATAGTTGGTATTAAACAAATAACCCATGTGTCAACTCTATTTACCTAAGTGTTTCTATAATGATTTCATAATTAACTTTATAACACTAAACATGGCTGGCCACTCATTATGAACCCCTGTAGTTTGTATTAATTTGCCATTGACGTAATGATGTAAACCTCTATAACATGCTTCATTGCCTCGGCAATATGTCCACACAAATCACATGGCACACGCTATACACGGTAAAGTTTGAATTCCCCGCTGTAAGCCCAGTGGGATTTGTTTGGACATATTTCTGGGGCAACAAAAATAGTATTACATGGCACTTGTATAGCGAAGATGTTCACCAGTCTTGTCTGATTGGGGTGTTATACTATGATCATTGTTGTATAAATATTGTGTTCAGGCCACACAAAGACCACACCTGTTCTACGGGCCCGACCGACCCATGTAGAGCGTGTGTGGTCTAGTGGATAAGAAGCCGGTCTCACGATGCAAAGGTTGTGAGTTCGAGCCCCGCTAGGTCCAACATGTTTGTATCCTTGGGCAAGGTACTTAGTCTCAATTGCCTCGTCGACCCAAGCGAGATTGGGGAGCTGTTACAAAGGGTGATATTACAATCTAAGTGCTGATATTGATGTGCGCCTAGCCGGCAGCCTACGATAGATGAAAGCGAAATGAACTTGTGACGATTTCCTAACGACAGTGTAATAATATATATAGGCTACAGCGCCATGAGCGTCGCTTGCGGCGGATACCGGCGCTATATAAATATCCACTATTATTATTATTATTATTATTATTATTATTATTATTATTATTTCAAATGCTCAACAACAAAAATAGATAGAAAATTGTTTTGAACATTTTTGATTTTTTTGAAAACTTTTGAAAATTGTTGCAATTTCACGAAACACACACACACACACACAATCCACAAAACCTAACGATCGACTGCCCAGGCCTCAAAATAAGAAATGAAAAGGGCAGGCAATTTAAGGCAATTTGAAAGGGGCACCAACTTTATCCAAGGCCATTATGTACTTTTGAATGGAGTGAAAACAGCCAGAAATTGAGGGCATCAAGGCTACTAGGTGGGGCATCGAAGGCAATTGATGCCTTCGATTAATTTGAGCCCTGCACTGCCCCTACCTGAGAGGTCCGTGCCCTTTGAACAGGTTTTTTTTCTTTGTGGCCTTATTGTGAAAGAATGGGAGTATAATATTTTCAGCAGAGCTGTTGTTACTCTCCTAGGGCTGACCAATCACTCCCATCCCTTAACATTGTATTCAAATGTATTATATCTGTATGAAGTAATCAAATTACTTGAATAGCTTGAAAGATATAAGCTGTATATAATACAGCCATTTTGAGCGCAGTAGCATTGAAATAAGGTTGTAGATCACTCAATAATAAATTGTCAAGATTATAAGGTGACAGCCTCATCACCCTTGTTTTAATAGAGGTGGATGGTAGCCTCTCCAAGGTTGGTTGGTTGCTAGGGTTCTGTAGTATTTGTTGCAATTTTTCTTATAATAAAGAAACCCGTCAGGCTCGAGGCTGATATATAGACCATTTCAAACCGAGATCAGAAAACTGAAAAAATACAGGTCACATGGATGGATAGAAGCAGGTTTTATGACAAGACGAGATGCGCAAAAAAAATAGCAGATGGTAATCCCAAAGTTTGATTTTCTTTTACCCGGGTAGCTACTGTTCAGGCTAAAATTGTGGCTTTAGGAGTGAGTAATGACATATGGTCTTCACCTAAGATATTATCTTCATGGCTATATAGCTACATTTAGCTGTATGTGGCAGTTTGGTATTCTTAAAGATCGCGTAGTAAAAAGCATTTATACGTTCGACAAATAAAAATATTTCGCCAACTTTTCTTTGATGACTTCGATGAATCAGAACTTTTTTGTAAGTAAACAACAACCTCTTACACAGATCTTGAAATAACACTTTTACATTTGTTACATCATAGCCGCACATATTTCAAGGTCCATTTAGTGCAATAATTGAATTTACTAATGCTTAGCTTAGCAATCCATTCTCTTCATTTGTCAAAAAAAATTCTTTTTGTTATTTTAGTTTTAACATCATTTCAAATCTAATTTAAGAAAATTGTAAAAATGTTTAAAAAAAGAGTGATGCTTCTGCCCTGCCCGATTAGCATATAACACTCAAACAAAATGGACCTTATAGGCATATGGTGCAAGACATATTTGCTATATCTATTGTGAGCCCCATCCATTATAAACATGACAACATTTTAATTGAACCATGTATTACTAGTGAGTGGTGATCATTCCATTAGTATGCAAACAACATTTTAGAATTAATTAATGTACTTAAATCTCAATTAACCCTAACCGCACTGAATCTCACTAAATCTCACTGCCAGAAACTATCTCCAGGCACGTGCTGCTGCATTGCCGCGATGACGTCACCTACTGCAGGCATATGTGGCCACGGAGTTTGTGGCCGCATATGACCTAGGGAGTTAGCTCAGTTGGTAGAGGGACAGACTTGGGTGCGGATGGTCCGGCGATCGAATCCCGGGGGGTGCTGGGTGATTTTTCGGGTAAAAAAAAGAGCACTTTTCCCCCCTCCCCCCGATACGCACAAAAATCTAGCTTTACTGGTTAGGGTTAAGGAAATGTCAATTTTTGATGTGCATTAATTTCCTGAATCTCTATAAAAGAAATACAAGATTAGGATGGTCACCCTGGACTTATTGACACTATGTACACATTGTATTATAGCCTGCTATGTGACCATCGTCAGTCCGTATTCCTCAAACTATTGAGGTCACCTTACGAAAATAGTATTTACACAATACATGTATCACAGTTATATGATGATTCCTAATGTTGTTAACTACACAATCTGTGACATAATGCTATGTATATATCAAAGGCTGATTTAAGGAGGAGGAAATTTCCAGAGTGGTGAAAATTGCTTCATATTTTAATCCTGTAGCAAAAGTAATCAAAAAAGTATGTTTACAGTTTACAGATGAACAAATTGGGCCATTTTATTCTAATAGTTGGTAACATTTGAATTGCTTGCTCGTCCCAGGTTTCTGGTTACAGGAGCAGGATAAATATGTGTTCAAAACACATACTAAGTTATAACAAAGGGTTTAGTATAAATAATAATTAGCTAATGATATTTAATGGGACCACTGTACTCGAACATGTCCAAAGCTTTAGATAACAGACCAAAATGAGAAAGATAATCTCATAGCAGATAATAACATGTATTATTTGTTTGTCATGCTAGTGAAATGTTCATCAATATATTGGCCACTTGAATAGCCATTGATAAGTCAATGAAAGTAAACTGCTGAAATAAAATGTGAACACTTTTTTCAATCTCCAATTGTTCAAATATTCATGATATTTTCATATTATGTTTCATATCAATGAACAGCTGATGTGTTCCTCTTTCTAAGGATACCTCATTCATAACAATAACTTATTCCAGTGCTTAGCCAATTGCTTGAGAATACTTTAACAAGTGATTGATACAAATGAGGTATCGTTGGAAAATAAGGCCCATCAGCTTTATTGATATGGAACACAATAGGAATATATCACAAAATATACAGAAAATTGCAAAAGAAGTCTGAACTTTTTTTGAGCAGTTTATATAAAATGGGATGTGGCTTTAATGCTTGACTGATTATATACCAATCTGAAACAAGCCATTACTGTGTTGATCCAGACCTGGGGCTCGTATGCCCATTTAACATATTCAATTTGTATTCGTCTACCCATATCAAATCAGCGCAGCTGCTTATAACTCTTTTTTAAATCCAACCCACAAATCTTTTCATTGTTAAAGAAAATAATCGGTTTGTATTTTATTCTAGGTATGTAGGCCTATATTTAAGGGGAGTGTTAACCCACAAAACATCAAGCGCTGTAACTTCTGAACTATTAATGTAAAAATAAAGATTGCTCCTAGAGAAGTTTCTTTAGATGATGATGATGTTGGTGCAATTTTGCATCATTTTTTACCAAGATCTGATTTTGCCATGTTGTCTGCAAGTCTGATTCTTTGGTCAACATTTAAAAAATCAGCAGTTTTAGTGAAATTTGGTAACAAAAATGGATTCTCTGACTCATTTCCTTTCCAAAAATGTAAACTTTTATATATATACATCACATTAATAATTCAAAAGTTACAGCACTTGATAAATTTCATATTTTTGGGGATAACAGTAAGATGACTGTACACACCTCATTGACTTGGTGATGATGTGAAGCAAGCATGACTGTATAATCCATAATTATAGTAATGTACTATCCACATATTTATTGCCATAATCAAAGGTCCTATAACGATTCAATAGTGGTCCCGCTGGTAGAGGGCCAAATAAATACACCGAGGGCTCAGAACCACAAAGCCTCATCTCCATGTTTTCAAAAATGAGATTTTGGTATCAAAATGTTCAGAAAGAAATTCTCTTTCTAGTAAAAGACATTCTTATCTCCATAACACAACCCATTTCAAAGTTATAGTCAGTATCACAAGGCCTCATCTCCATCTCCCCAACGTGTTTAAAAATCTTCAATAGTCTTTTCTCAAAATGGTCAAAATGGAGATAAGGCCTTGTGTTTTTGAGCCCTCGAATGATAGATTGTTGTATACTCTAAGGTAGAACAATGTAGAAACCAGTAATGATTTACCCTCCCCCCCCCCCCCCCCCCCCACCCCCACGCTCCCGGGGCTTAAACCCCGACCTCTGGGTTCAGAGGCAAGCAATCTACCGCTAGGCCACAGGGGTCAACCATACTTGGCTCAGTATACCTTGCCAAGTATATAGCCTGGGGCCATTATTTCATCGAAAAACTGCCACACCGGGTGACACAACCACACCCCATCGTAGTAATTTGTAGTACTCAAGAGTGTTAGGGTTAAGGTTCTGCTCATTTTGTTCAACCTCCGAAATCTGTTGAAAATGAGTAGAAATCCAATTTTGAATATTTTGTGTATCGATTTAACATCCAGACTTTGCTTCAAATGAGGTGACTCTCCCGCTTATGATTTCTGCTTTATGGTAGTCATTTTTGCTTGTAAATAAGTATTGGGCGATGTAAATAAATACAGATATCACAAAGTGTACATTTACGGTGCCTTAGTGATGAGCAGTATCTTACAACATAAATCTTGGATACTGCAATCGACAGTCCTAGTCCATTTGGATACCTACAGTTTTGTGGTGGGTACCCATGGACAAACTTAAACTGCAGATCATAACATCCTCCAGAGATGCGTTATGCAGATGCAACTGTTTATCATTTGATTTTCCCAAGTCAGATATTTCCTATTTGTGGACTACATGTATTTTGGACATAATTAGGATCATTGACTTGGCACAGTGTGCTACAGACTGAAACCTGACATTCTGTATTTTATTTCAATGATTACAAATACTTATTGAAAAATAGGAACCTATTACATATGTCATACGAGGTATCAAAAAGTTCTTGACTTCACCAAGATGTGAAGGAGCCAGAATTTTTTTGTTGATATGTAACCCTTCAGACATCTTTAAAAAGTCACTGTGCAAAGTCACACATTTCTCCTACTTTTTATTACCTGTCCACAGACCGCCATTGTAGAGATCCTCAGAGTGACGGCCATTGATTGATCCTCAGATTTCCTCAGATTGCGTTATTCACCAAAACAGCAATAAATAGTTTAAAGTTTTGACAGAAAGGGGTCAAAGGTTATTACAAACCAGCTTGGTGACTATAATCTTATGGGTAACATGGGTTGTACACAGATTGACCTCTAATGACCCCTACATGTTTTTCTTGTATCCTGGTGATGCTGCGTACTGCGCATTTGCTTTGGCGTCGATCAGCTGCAAATATTTCAAACGCAGTACGCCCTCCTTGTGACGCAGACAAACACAACTGTTGTTGCATGTTTACATTTGGTCAGTTTTCAAACAAGGATTTAGAAAATATAGTAGGCCTATTATAATGCCTATCCCTTTTGTAGCAGGCGAAGATTGTGCTAACTGGCCCGACTTTTCGCCGCCTCATTTTTGTTTGATCATAACTCAGCCCAAGAATATTCAGTGATGATTTCTATGTGAGATTACAAACTCGGACGTGTATACATTTTATAAGACAATCTGAAGACCTCAGGGAAAAACCTGAGCGAAATAGTCCCAATTTTAAGCCGCAATCCGAATAATTCATCGACTAACATACACCTGTACGCCGACCCGCGTAAGGTTTTGGTGAGGTGAACACATGGGTATAGTGTAGACGGAGTTGATTTAACAATGCCATCTTCAGAACACTGTTTTATATGATGCGGAAGGGATCGCGGCGTGCCTAAGGAATATTAGACCCATGCAGCGATGCCATATTCAGAAAAGACATTGTGCAAATGCGTGCTATCTTCAGTAGACAGCATACAAAGAGATGCTATCTTCAGAAGGTAATTGGGCAGAGGGATGCTATCTTCAGTAGACAATGCATAGCGGTGTATGCCTGTTCTGCATACGTTGCAAGGAGAAGGCCTCTCTCCTGCGCCAATTCAAACAAATATGTTATCTTAGCTGGATTTATTGTCGTTGTCAAAATGTAAATTGCCCTAGTGAGTGACTAAACATTACGTTACTTACCAAATTAAGACCAACCAAAAAAACACAACTTTTCATCAAACTAGAATGTATGTAACAACTAGCCTTTTCTTCAAGACAGCAAAACGTTTAGTTTCATCTCGCTGACTGCAAAACGCATTTGTTTGATGTTTTTCTTGTATCCTGGTGATGCTGCGTACTGCGCATTTGCTTTGGCGTCGATCAGCTGCAAATATTTCAAACGCAGTACGCCCTCCTTGTGACGCAGACAAACACAACTGTTGTTGCATGTTTACATTTGGTCAGTTTTCAAACAAGGATTTAGAAAATATAGTAGGCCTATTATAATGCCTATCCCTTTTGTAGCAGGCGAAGATTGTGCCAACTGGCCCGACTTTTCGCCGCCTCATTTTTGTTTGATCATAACTCAGCCCAAGAATATTCAGTGATGATTTCTATGTGAGATTACAAACTCGGACGTGTATACATTTTATAAGACAAACTGAAGACCTCAGGGGAAAACCTGAGCGAAATAGTCCCAATTTTAAGACGCAGTCCGAATAATTCATCGACTAACATACACCTGTACGCTGACCCGCGTAAGGTTTTGGTGGGGTGAACACATGGGTATAGTGTAGACGGAGTTGATTTAACAATGCCATCTTCAGAACACTGTATTATATGATGCGGAAGGGATCGCCGCGTGCCCAAGGAATTATTAGACCCATGCAGCGATGCCATCTTCAGAAAAGACATTGTGCAAATGCGTGCTATCTTCAGAAGACAGCATACATAGAGATGCTATCTTCAGACGGTCATTGTGCAGAGGGGTGCTATCTTCAGTAGACAATGCATAGCGGTGTATGCCTGTTCTGCATACGTTGCAGTGAGCAGGCCGCTCTCCTGCGCCAAGTAAAACAAATATTTTATCTTAGCTGGATTTAGTGTCGTTGTCAAAGTGTAAATTGCCCTAGTGAGTGACTAAACATTAGGTTACTTACCAAATTAAGACCAACCAAAAGAAACAAACTTTTCATAAAACTAGAATGTATTTAACAACCAGCCTTTTCTTCCAGACAGCAAAACGTTTAGTTTCATCTCGCTGACTGCAAAACGCTTTTGTTTCATGATTTTCTTGTATCCTGGTGATGCTGCGTACTGCGCATTTGCTTTTTTGCGTTGATCAGCTGCAAATATTTCAAATGCAGTACGCTGACCATTCACGCAAGGTCTCCTTGTGACGCAAACAAACACAACTGTTGTTGCATGTTTACATTTGGTCAGTTTTCAAACAAGCATTAAGAAAATATAGTAGGCCTACATGTATGCCTACCCCTTTTGTAGCAGGCGAAGATTGTGCTAACTGGCCCGACTTTTCGCCGCCTTATTTTTGTATGATCATAACTCAGCCCAAGAATATTCAGTGATGATTTCTATGTAAGATTACAAACTCGGACGTGTATACATTTTATAAGACAATCTGAAGACCTCAGGGAAAAACCTGAGCAAAATAGTCCCAATTTTAAGCCGCAATCCGAATAATTTATCGACTAACATACACCTGTACGCTGACCCGCGTAAGGTTTGTGTGGGGTGAACACATTGGTATAGTAGACGGAGACTGAGGAGCCTATATAAGTTTTCATCCGAGCCAGAGGCAACTTATCTTATCAGATGTGAAAACTCTGACTGACCCGGATGTACAGTACAATATAACAGCAGAGCTCTCTGTTTCCAGTTAGTTCATCAACGATGAACTCAATTCATTGTCATTAATTCATACACTCTTAGTAGTGTCGAACCAATCAGAAAGCAAGAAACTAAAATACCGTGCCGTTCAATGCGTGCACCACACACTTTGTTTTTATTCGTTGTTCAGAAATCACTGGTTCGCCGATTTTCACTGCGGGTGTTAGGAAACTTGTAAACATGTTTTAATTCTTTTTACATACGTCAAAATTATGCTCAAATTGTGAATTTTGATTTGTAAAGTGTCGTGTATGAATTAGGTTAATACATGCATATGTTTTGTTTCTCGAAAAATTAGAAAAATCAATGCACTTACGCAAATGTTGATATGCTCACAATAGCACTCTCCCTGGGGGTTGTGCCATTACTCACTCATCAACATCAGCACGCGTGAATTGATTTATCTAATTTCTCTCGAAACGACATATAAGCATTTATTGACCTATAAACATTATACTGAAGTAAAAAGAAAACATCCTTTTGCAGAGATGTCACATTGCAGGTGTGGGGTCTTGTTGATTAGGGCCGCGATTGGTAAAGTCCTATTTGTTTCCAAGTACGTACTTCACATCTTTCGGTTTTACTGCGCCCTTGCTATCGCGAATGACGCTGAACTAAAATACAAAAAGGTGGTATTTTTCCCGGGGTATTTTTATGATCGTTGTTGCAAAGTTGGTTCAATCAATGATGTCAGTAAACTATGGGCAGCGATTACCGCCAAAAGGGTCTCAAATCAGAGAAAGGTCTCAAAGTCACGGAAAGGTCTCAAAAGCATTAAAAAGGTCTGAAATAACAGAAAGGTCACTAATGTGTGTGTCGAATAAGATCAAAAAGCAAAGTAAGATCAAATGTGGGCGTCCGTCTCATACGGTCATGCTGGTGTGTGTCGAATAAGATCAAAAAGCAAAGTAAGATCAAATGCGGGCGTGCGTCTCATACGGTCATACTGGTGTGTGTCGAATAAGATCAAAAAGTAAAGTAAGATCAAATGCGGGCGTCTCATACGGTCAGTGTGTGTCGCATGTCGAATAAGACAAAAAGCAAAGTATAAGATCAAATGCGGGCGTGCGTCACATACGGTCATGTTGGGGGGGGGGGGTGCGTGCATCTCTGGCGTGTGTGTCGAGTAAGATCAAAAAGCAAAGTAAGGTCAAAACGCAAAGTAAGGTCTGAGCTCTCGTTACGAAGTTTTAGCCTCATGCTGCACGTTCAAAGGGTCGATCGAATATGATGGTATTTAGGCGCAGGCTACTATGCGCACGCAAGCAAGCAAGCAAGCAAGCGAGTCTAAATATCTAACAAAAAAATCAAAATAATTACAAACCCCTTTCCTTTGGTATGGTACTTACGATTGATTGACAATCAATCAATCAATCAATCAATCAATCAATCAATCAATCAATCAATCAATCAATCAATCAATCAATCAATCAATCAATCAATCAATCAATCAATCAATCAATCAATCAATCAATCAATCAATCAATCAATCAATCAATCAATCAATCAATCAATCAATCAATCAATCAATCAATCAATCAATCAATCAATCAATCAATCAATCAATCAATCAATCAATCAATCAATCAATCAATCAATCAATCCATTGATTTTTTGGTTAATGTTAACAGAGAGTCTAAATATCTAAGCAATGGTACAAACTTATTCCAAATGGGGGATGGGGAGTTACAGTGGCGGATTTATACCAAATGGGCTCGTAGCGAAAAATCTAAAATGATGGGTCGTCAAATATATGTTTTAAAATAAAGTTTAGGATTTACTGAAAACATTGATATGCAACATGACCCCCAAAGTGTGTTATGGATATGAAAGAAACGCTCTTGAACATGACAAAATGTGTGTGTATTTTAATACGGGTCTGATGTTAGCGTATCGGCCCTATCGTCCCTTTACGTACAACATGAGAGATACAAACCCGTAACGAGGGCTGAGACCTTTCTCCCAAAATTCTGATAACGACACGCGTATTTGATCTTTCTCCCAAAATTCTGATCAACACACACCAGCGACAATAACGACACGCGTATTTGATCTTACGGTATACACACATTTGACCTTTACGGTATACACACATCTGACCTTACGGTATACACTCACTCATGACACCTTTCTCAACATTTTGATCTTATTCGACACACACCAGTATGACCGTATGAGACGCAAGCCCGCATTTGATCTTACTTTGCTTTTTGATCATATTCGACACACACCAACATGACCGTATGAGACGCACGCCCGCATTTGATCTTACTTTGCTTTTTGATCTTATTCGACACACAACTTATTTGACCTTTCTGTTATTTCAGACCTTTGTAATGCTTTTGAGACCTTTCCGTGATTTTGAGACCTTTCTCTAATTTGAGACCCTTTTGGCGGTAATCGCTGCCCATAGTATGCACTAACATAATGTTAATTAAACATATAAGATGGAGAACTTATGTCATTAAAATATATGAACACTAAAGAAATGTGTTTTGAGTCTTATTGCTTATTGTCATTAAGTTACACAGTGAACCTCGTTAACACAAACTCTGTTAACAAAAATAATCCTGTTAACATAAAGTGTCATTCAAGTCCCAAGCTTATAATGTTACCATTATAATATGACTGGATAACACAAATTCCTGATAACACAAACTTAAATGCACTGCCCAGGCAACTTTGTGTTAATGAAGTTCCACTGTTATAACACCCTGTGGCACCCAAGGTTGAGAGATTACATGAACATAACAATCGCACTGTAATATCACCAGTTGCGGCATTTCCCCCCCCCCCCCCCCCCCCCCAAAAGAAGAATCTGCCCCCCAAACAAAATAAATTAGTTAAAATTAGACAACATTTGAAAATTTTAGCATAAAACAGCTAAATTGTGGGTGCAATGACGATTTTGTATACCAAATTAGTTAACATTTTACCAAATGATCCCCTTCCCCCCCCCCCCCCCCCCTCAAAAAAAGAAAGAAAAAAGTATGGTGCTGGTGCCGCCACTGAATATCACATCCAAAGCCAAAGATTGAGTCTCTCAATTTAGGGTGATCAGCAAAAAGGGTGGCATTGTTATTTCTAAATGTAACAGGGAACTGGGTGAAAAAGAAGATGCATAATAATTATTAGGAAATGAGTATATATGGTCACTAAAATGTGAAATGTTGGTGTTATTTTTTTGGCATCAAGTGAACTGAATTTGACATCTTTTTGTTTAATGTGATTAATAAATTATGTGCCGCTGTGCGATATTAAATTCAAATAACAAACTTCAAATGAACTAAATGTTCCACGCTAGAGATGCTTAAAATCTAAGACTATTAATTATCATACAAGTTCGGTAAAAATTTATAAAAAAACTTGTTTTTATCAATAGACTACTTGTAATATCTTCAACAAATTCCCGTCGGCTGAAACATACTGTAAAGTCATTGATCAGACCGCTATTCCTAGTTGCTCAAATTTCTCAGTATGCGCCATCATTTAATCCACAGCAGGGTAGCAATAAATACCTCGCCTCACAATTGCGATAAAGCCTCTGTTTAGAAGCCCGTAACATTACACATTGGCATGGTTTCTATTGCCTTTCCGTCGATTTAATGTGTCACCCTGTGATTGAGGAGTACAAATAATAGAACAGACTACGGAAGAACGTGTCTCCACTCAACTATTTTGGGGTCAAGGGTGTGCCGCCCAGGGTCTCAAAGGGGAGGGGGGGGGGGGACTGAACTGAGAATTTTATGGTGAAAATAGGGTCTTAACACTTTCCACGCGGCAGGCAGCTGCAGACGACATTCCAAAATTTCACAAAATGTTTCAAAAATTTCAGAATTATTGATTTTCATTACCATATTTGGAATCACCACGAGAAATGCATTGAAATAAGTACAAACATGCCTAATATTGGGTCAGTAATCCTTGAGATAGACTTTGAAAGTTGGGAAAGGTTTAAAAATATCATGTATTTTTCAATACATAAGTACTTAGGGCCTACATTCTGATGGGGAAGTGTTGAAAACGAACGGGATCCTAATATAATCCGACCAAGGAGTTATGACCTGACAATCGCCGCAAGATTTTTGTTAGCCCATTCAGGAGAGGTGAGAAGCCCTGACAGGTAAACGGTCCGATTTTAATGCCGACTTTTTTAAATTTTAATTCCGAATTATTTTTTTAAGGATAATTTTCTCGGGCGCCACCATCAATAATTCCTTTTGTGTGTAGGGTCGATTTTAATTGTGTTTGGCCTATGAATGGCTCACGCACCAGGATTATATCTGAACATACCATTTCTAAGGGTTTTGCTTCATTATAGACTCCTTTTTTGGGACATTAGACCTATTTTTTTTGGCAAATCTTCGTGAAAATAGACCCGTTAAAAAAATAGGTCTAATGGGAATTCCTTTAGTATACCCTACCACTGCATGTCTTCAATGGGGACTTTTAAAGAACGACCCATACACCCTTACACACCGAGAAATAAGAATGGTAGGGTATTCTAAAGCTTACCCCCGATTCGTGAAAATAGACCGATTTGTAAAAAGTGACCATTAGGGATTTTCAAAATCAAACCCCATGTTTAGGGATTTTTTGCAAAAAAACTACCCAATAGAGCGGCACATCCATATATTTAAATCTATGGGCACGTCCCACTCTGACCACCCCCCCCCCCCCCCCCCCCCCCCCCCACCCCGGAAAAATACAGAATGAAGTGCTTGCTTTATAAACGGCCCGGGAATAACGGCGAAATGTTTGCAGAGTTTTCGGATCTTTACGGTCATGAAGGGGAAAATAGAAGCCGGACCGTTCGACTTAGAGAGATCCATAATCATGTCCGTTAAGAGAAGAGGTTTCGCCGTCTTCCAACACATCTATGCCAAAGCGACTTTTATCCTGTGTCATCTGGTCGAGTTGCAAAGGAATCTCACTTCGGCAGCTTGAAGATGAAAGGAAACTTAGTTATTGCCGACGCTTTGGAACCCGACTTTTTATTTTGACGGAATAAATCGTATTCAAAATTAGGAACCAGCGCGATGCGTTAACTCCGCCGGAGCTGCCAAAAGTGATTTCTTTGCAAAGTCATTTTATCGGAAATGTTGGGGCAGCTATGATTTTGTTCTAACCTAGCACATTTTTAAACGCACCGATCATTTTCCTGATACTTGCTGTAAGGTTCAAGTATATGATGGTTGATATATAGTTTTAAATTCAGATGTGGACTCGCCCGCAATTTCGTTTAAGAACGATTCTTCGACGCCCGATTCTCGCCATTTCCTAGTAATTTGGCGATTTTTAGTCAAAACACGAGATAATCAAATGACGAATTTTCAACTAGGTTTCTTTAAAATATTCCAACTAAACTCATTTTTGCAAAAGGCAAGGGTTGTCTCTATTAAACATTTTGTAAAATAATAAATTTGCAACTTGGTTATGATATAATCGTCATTTCACGGCAGTCGGAGCAATTATAAAATTTAGCAACTGTCCGACATCGGCACGGTGCTGCGTGCGGTAGCGCGCGATGGTGCGTATTTAAAAAAAATATGACGCGATGTACCACGTGCGGTTCTACTGAATGAGCTAGCTACATCCCCCAGTCTTCAATATTACCGTACGGCCGCTAAAGCTGTACTAAATTCGTCGGAACCTGCAAGATAGCGACGTAAGAGGGCGACTGAGAGTTACAGTCTACTGAATGGATGAGCCTTATCTGGGGGTTACGTCGTTAACCCCAGATAAGGGATGTAAACCCAGAATAACGCAAACCTTATCCATAGTTAACGATCCTCATCCTTAAAAGAAAAGAAAAGGCGCCAAAGACCCATTGCAGAAGTGCGCGTTATGGAGTAAACCACGCATTCTGAAGGTGGGACGCCCTGTTAAAACGTAAGCCCCACCTCCCCGTGTTCATTTGTCTCATCTAAATGTCGCCGATTCCCCTGAGAACCAATGGGATTGCTTAAACTCTATTAGCTGTTTAAGAATGTATAGTCTTTCTCTATAGTTCAATCAGTTCCAAATTGGCGAGAAATATTCGTTTTTTATCTATCCGTGCGTAAGAGTAATCCAGGCGTATAAGCGCGCTTTTGGCATACGCAAGCGTCACGCATACAATGCAATGCGTCATATTGCGACAAGCGAGCGTTTTGCGCGCGACGCTCTTCTGAATTCATTCGCTGCTGTAAACAGGTTTCGCCAATTTGGAACCGACTGAACTATAATTATAGACAATACATGTTTTCATATTTATAAGAAGAAAAAACATGTCTTTGTAAAACAATGTATTACGATAATAAAAGTTCATGGTTTGTGTTTAGATTTAACATGAATTGAAACATAATTGTGATATTATTATTCATAAAAATATTTAAGTTCCTCAAAATATCACATTCCACGAAGTGATTATATAACCCCTGGTATACCAGGATAAGTGTTTAGATAGGACCTATGTGCGGTATATCATTTCATCTTTTCTAATTTAATTATCAGTGTTTTAAACCGTTTGCGCTATAGCAGACACGGTTTTGTATCTTACAATCTACATCTACTGTACATTTTTTAATAAAAAATAATCCCATATTAATAAAACCAATCATATAACCAGATGTGTGACTGACTATCTCCTGCAGCGTATTCTCACGATATTGAAAAACTAGATATATCACAGATTATTGGCAATTCTTCAATCTCCTGGAACCAGTTTGGTTTGTCATAATTTAAAGCTGTATTTTGGTATTTTCTAGAAATTTATAAAATTATTTGAAGACTTCGCCGTCGTCTACACTATCTGGCAATGTTGCCAATTGCGCGCGCAATTATTACTTTTAGTCATATTCAGTGATCAAGTGACCACGAGAGCAAAGGAAAGTTCGAGGGTTGATTTTGGTATTTTAGGGTATTTAGAAAACAAGTAGCTCTTAGACCCCTCGCAAAAGTTTGGGCAACTCCCGAGACACAGCAAAATCCAAAATGGTCGTCAGACGAGGCCATCTTGAAATTTGGGGAATCACTTATCTTTTGGAAATATTAACCCGGAGACATGACTGAGGTGTCTTTCTTTACTAATGACATACGATCATTTAATTGGCCTGCGTCACAAGTTTTTTTTCTTTCTTAGTCTGTGCTTCCCTTTGGTTTAGGTCTGCAGGTGATCGGTTCTTTTCTTATATTGAACTCAGCAAGAACGTGACGACCTGAGTCTCTTGACGCAATTTGTGTTATGTAGATGTCCCAGCCATTTCAGTCGTCATGTTTTTTTCTTTTCCATATCATAGGTAATTTCTTGCCTTTTCCACTGTTCGAGGCCATTTTATTCTTGGTTGCTCCCCTTTCCTCGTTTTCACCTGCTGGTGTTCACCCATAAGTGCTATGGCTTAATTTACACCAAAGGCATTCATATTTTAACACGTTTCAGAAAGTGTAATAAATATAAGAGGACCTGACGTTTCAATTCTAACAGAATCTTTATCAAAGGGAAAATGACAGAAGACAACATACACAACATATATATATTATATACATATATATATATTTTTTTGTATTTTGGGAAGGGTTCTCAAACTTGACAGCTGATTGATTAAGTGGATAATATAGCAAAAGGATGACATAGACAATGGGGAGATAAAAAAGTTAAAGGCAAATGGGATTTAAAACATAACAATGGTGAGTAAAATCCATAATGGTGATGACGTTTCAGAAAAGGTTAGTTTGCCCGCCATCATGAGAAAATGTATACAACATTACAACCCTTTTCAATATTTGTTACATAAATTCGTTCTTAATAATGACACGTTAATGCACTCATTGATATTAAAATGGCGGGCAAAGTATAAACTCAACTTCCGTGACGATGAGTAAGACATCATCATTATCACAGACATAAGATATTGGTTTAAATTTGAGACAATGATGGAAATAGCTGATGAAAAACTGTTGATATAAATACTGATCTCTTAAGCAGATGACGAGGATTGCATTTGAAGCTAAGGTGCATGCATTGATGTCGAAACAACGTATATTTATTTCCCGCATATATTAGATTTGCATCAACTAAAAAAGCTGTAGAATTGTTAACAACATTTTCCCCGACAAATTCCAGAATTGAGACTATTTATCGCCCTAAACTTGATTTGTTGATCTCTACGAGATCATAAGAAGTACATTTTGATCAAGAGATCGAGTCGGGTATACTTGATTTACCTGCTGAAAACGTTCAAGAAATTATTCGAATGATTGTTTGAAGGTATTGCGTAATGCTTAATATCCCACTCTATTTATTTATTTTATAAGTTACTTCTTTAACCTTCCGGGTATGAGTGACTACGTAGGAAGAAAGCATCGCATTTCAATTTATTAGAAAATTGTGGGCACTTCTCGTTACCAAATCATTCAACGGCTGTGATGTGTTTTAGGCCTAATTATAGATTATTTAAGACAATTATCAAATCACAGATATCAAACCGAGCAATGCATTTCAATTATAATTGTGTAACGAAGCATGTTACGTTACTACGCGAATGAAGTAGGCGACCATATATAAGAACCTGGTCATTATCAACTTGGCAATATTAGCAGACGATAAATCATAGAGAGCAGACGACGACCGAGTCATTATCATCCAAAGGTAAGTACCCGTAACATAAAATATTAAATAACAATGATTTGTGAAAATGTTTGCATCAGTAAAGTAACTGATTTATCCGGTTTGTAGACTGTTATATGAGATATATGCTTGACAAAATCATCTTCAACGTTATTATACCCATCGGTGGATTTCATCAGAATATTTCTTAACACATCCTGGCGGGAAACCTAGAGAAATACAATATCAACAGTTTCATGAACTTCGACTTCGAAAAGATAGTCAGTGTAAAAATCTCTGATCTGGTGCAGTTGAATATTTTGTACGTTCGCTACATCAAATACCGTTCTCAGCCAAATCCATCGATTGAATATTAAAAGTGAGTATTAATTTTCTGCCATATTTCTCATAACGATTTTCTTATATTATTGTGACAAAAAGGACAAAATGAAGACGAACAGAAGATTAATAGCACCATCGTATCAGATCAGAAAATCAAATCAATATACCTACTGGCTTATGGCAAATCTAAATACTGGCTTATGGCAAATCTAAATACTGATGTTGTTTTCCAAAATCTGTCTTCAATTCGTTATAATGTTTTATTTTGTTTTGTTCTGTTAACAGATCAAGATGAAGTCCTTAGTATGTCTAATCATTTTCTCTATGGTAGTAGCCGTATGTGTCGGGGTTAGTTGGCCTCACAAGATGATATTCGAAGATGACATGTTGGAAGATGACGCTTTAACTGTAGCAGAGGATCTATATGAGTATCTTGCAATGCAGGAAATGGAATACAATGCTGATGCTTTAGAAGTCGAGAAAAGGGGTAGAGGAAGAAAAGTGGGACGTATGTACACTGATTATTTGTTTCTTTGCTATTACCCAAACAACAACAAAATTCTCAGAAGAAACCTGAAAAAAGGCCATGCGAAATACGATTTTTGAAAAGTAAAAAATGATATGCGAAATGTGGTATCTTTTTTTAAATTTAAATTTTAACATAAGACGGGCTTTGTATTTAACTTCTATATTATGTCTGTGGCAATTTTACTCGTGTTTAGTGCTACCAACTTATAGAACAACTTCATTTTAATTAGAGAATAAAAGATGGATATTTAGTTGTGGTTGGCCGACTATTGTGTGATAATGGATGGGTTTGTCCATACTTTGAGTTGCGGACTGCAAGTTCTGTTTATTTGTCGGTGTATTAATGCGCCCGATGACGTCATAGCCATCTACTACAGCCTGACAAGGGATGCCCGAAATATTGTGGGGTCCAATAAAAAATGACTGAATAAAGTAATTACCATATCAAACCACGCCCACTGCATTATAAAAAAATTAAACACTGACAGCACGTACAGCGCCATCATTTTCAAAAGTTCAAGAAGAAAAAATGAGGGACAAGTTATGCCCTGAAATGCGAATTCAAAAGCTGCGCGCTCGGTTTTCCGATACAAACTTTTACTTGTGGCTAATACGTTACTAGGTGATAGCTTTCACAAGCATTTTTAACTAATGAGTTTGGGGCTGCACGATTAATTTGTCCTTTAACGTCATCGTTTTTCAAAATTTCAGTCAAACATTGGTTGGTTCAAATAATTGTATTCGTTTAACGGGCAAAATGACCACTGTGTTGTTCACTATTGGAAGAGAAACAGCAACCATCTGTAAGCATACGAACCCATTTAAAATGCGAAACTGGCATACTGGAAACAGTTCCTCAAAAACACAATGCACAAAATTGCCAGAGGTTAAGTAGGTAATCTTACCAGAGTTTAGGCACTTCGGGTAGGCTACTTGAAAATAATTTTGCACGTATTGTCTGGTAAGTGTATGCAAATTTGGTTAATTATTAATGCAATATCATGCAATTTACAGCAACTTTATCCTATTTCCATATTTCAAGTGTAACATACAGGGTGGTTCAGTAAAACGTTGACAATTTTTGAAGCCATTTTTTTTTAAATTCTGTAGATTTAAAAAATATTTTTCAATATTCATCAACTATATGATCTTGACCATCTATGCTGAAAATATCGTTACAAATAAACTTACTGTTGCAAAATAATAGCTATTTCAACAAAGTCTGTCCCATTTCACTCTGTCAACGGGTACTGATTTCGCGACGTTACAACCAGTGTGGTTCAATAAAACGTTGACAGTTTTTCAAAGCCATATTTTTCAAAATTGTGGGATTTGGTTTAATTCTTTTTTTACATATTCCTCAAAAATATCATCTTGGCCATCTATGCTGAAAATCTCAATGTCAATAAAGCTATGGCGGCAAAATGATAGCTATTTGAAGAGAATCTCTCTAAAATCTCTTTGTCCACGGGTAAGTCTACGGGAAATAACCAGCAAGATAACATTAAATGGCATCTCCCTTTTAAGGCATAGAGCATAGACAATTACACTTCCAATATATGAAAATCAATAATTCTAATTAGGGTCACTCGTGGTATTATTATTACGTATTGATTTCACACCTGAATAGATTGTTAAGATGTTAACAATTACACTGGTTTCACCTGGTGGGATCTTCAAATCCTTGATTACTTGCATGCAATTCATCATTCAGTATTTAATGTAGCGTCGCGAAGACAGAGTGAAATGGGATAGACTTTGTTCAAATTGCTGTTATTTTGCAACCGTAAGATTATGGGTAACGATATTTTCAGCATAGATGGTCAAGATCATATAGTTGATGAATATTGAAAAAGATTTTGTTTAAATCTACAGAATTTTTTTAAAAATGGCTTAAAAAACTGTCAACGTTTTATTGAACCACCCTGTAGTACGATCTTAGTCATTGAGTTAAAAAGCCTACCAAGCATAGTCTTCTTCTTAGATTAGAGAATGTCACTAATACTGATTTTGTTTTGTTTAATTCCATCACAGCTTGTAGATCGCCAAGTGGTAAAATGTGCGAATTGTGTAACTTTAAAATCAGGAATAAGCAGAACATGAATCGCTACATTCTCTGTACAGGTAGGTGCACCATTTCACGTTACGCTATTACGAGTGATTATACCTTTATCTATTATAGTTCCAAGTTACGTAAAATATCATTTCCATTTAAATATTTTCCCTCAGCTTCAAACAATTTCATGAATTTACGGCATTCACTGATCTGACCTATCCATACAGGAAGAGAAAATGGGGGAGGGGGATTTTCTTGATACAAATACAATCATCTTTGGTTTTTTCAATAGTAATTCTGACACAATCTGGTGATACTGACGTCTTCGACCTTATTCCTGGGATAGCAAACAAGCAATTAACAAATTGTAACAGTTGTTTTTTCCTTTTTAATTTGTTTTCTAACTTAAAGGAGGAACAAGCAAGGACCGCAAAGTGAGAATATAAGAGGTGTGGGTATCCGTTCAGCCTATCAGATCTACAGTATTGTTGTTGAACGATAAACCGTCAAAATCTGCGACTGCGACTCTGCAAGTCGAAGGTTACTCACGACTATTACCGTAATTATCGTGATGAGTTCTAAACCAAAACCGTGAAATCATACAAGATATAGAGGAGATAGTAAACTGTTTGTAAAACACTAGGTTTAATCATATCATTGGCTGTCAAAGTTAGGTAACACCACCAACTACCCCAATGGTGCATGCATTTGATAATAAATTATGATCCCGTATTGTTTTAATAGGTTTGTTTAGATGTGCACTTTCATCAACCAAGCTTCAAACGTCCATTAACGTGGTTTGGAGAGGAATATCCCAATTAATGGTCGCATCACACCTAAAAAGACCAAATTTGTCCAAATAACGAAAGAAATGCAAACTGTTATTGAAGTGTCCGCCATAATTACTTGAAATTGTAATAAGTGGCGTAAAGTACCTATTTCATACGTTGACGAAGGATGCGCAGTGTTCATCTAAAATTACATGACGTTACTATATGCGCCAAGTTGCTATGTAGTTGGGCAATGTTATGAAAATCTGCGCAATTATGTTGAGTTTGATCGGTTTTGGCCAACTTTGGGCATTTGCCCGTATGCTTGACGTTGGGCCTAATATAATAACTGAATACAAACTTTCTTACTATCGTCATAGCAACGTCTACAACACCATATATGGACTTATTAAAACAATTTATAGTTTTTATTGTTGTGTAACATTTTATTTACATTACACAGAATTTCATTTTTTTAAATTATTTATAATTGTTATACCGGGTACGATAGAATTGGTAAAAGATACATTCGAATGATGATTGAGTAAGGAGTTTCCACACCCATCAGAGTTATGGCTCTAACACAACATAAATACATACATGCACATGTATATTATGCTGGAGCATAAACTCTGATGGGTGTGGATACATATTCTAGTATTTTATTAACATTTCTGCAAAAACAGTGGTACAGAGCAGGCGGTGAACCAAACAATATCTGTTAAACACTAAAAGAAAAATAATATAAACTACATGGACATAATGAAGGAGCAAAGTCATCGCTACGTGCAAATGGATGAAAATGAAATACACTAACGCGCAGCAGCAGCAGCATCACGTGCTCGTTGACACTGCTGTCATTCTAATTTGGGCCTATGTAGCACTAATACTAATAAACTGCGCCAATAAAGTATCTAAACACTTACAAATGGTCAGATTTATCGGAACCTGAAATAGTATGCACAAAAAGGTCGAATTGCAACTTTTGATTTCGACCTTAAGCCACTCAAGTGCCCATAAATCGGCCAAACAACATCGTAGCGCAACTAAAGAGGTGTCAAAATGCGCGGACGATAACTGTGAATCGAATTAATTAATTATTTTTTTGCATACTATTTCAGGTTCCGATAAATTTGACCATTTGTAAGTGTTTAGATACCTTATTGGCGCAGTTTATATTTGGCGATGGCTTTGCTCTTACGGGAACTAATCCCAAGCATTTTAAACCGAGGAACCATTTGATTGTGGACGCACCCTGTAGCACATACGAGCGTATCATAATGATTATTATATTACAAGTTTATTTTGTATCAACTGTGATGATTTCGGTAGTATTGAAACTTAGTTTGGTAACATTGGTCTATGAAAGCAGCGAACGGTGTGGACATTTTAACAATAAAAGCCTTTTTGTTGATGCCGGTCGACAAGTATGAGAATGTTGGGTTTACGATGTTCAATGTTTGTGTACAAATCTGAATTATTACTATCGACCATAGTACCAGTGATGAGTTTGTTAACGTGGGTTGGGACATCTATACGGAATTATTCTTGAGTTATAAATCTTTTTTAAATCTTATGTTTTATTGCATATATTAATTCTCATATCACATCATAATTATACAAACATAAATAATTAATAATGACACATAACATATTTCACTTCCTTTTTATCAAATTTTACAGACGTTTTCTAATTTTAAGATATAAATCGTCGCTGTTCTGACATACCGGCACATCACGAAAAACAGCGTTTTGAGAAAATCGTGTTTGAAAATTGTCCAATTTTTAAAGACTTGTTAGAGAGCATTTACATCAAATGTCACTATCATTGTCAAAGAACAATAATAAATATATACTTATGTTTGTTATGAGCATGTTACAACAACAAATTGCAATTATTGATTAGGACTAATTATGTCATAAAGTAATGTGCCGGTATGTCAGAAATAAGAAAAAAACCCTTCATATTCGTCCTACAGTGATATGCCAGTGATGTGCCGGTATGTCAGAACTGCAATTACACGGTGGTCTATGGCAGAATATTGTGATGTGCCGGTATGTCAGAATACAAAATGAGGTTTTCATGCCGGTATTATGTTAAAACCCTGGCATATCACACTAATTAGTGCGGTATCTCATTAATTAATTACCTTTTTGTCTCAATTTTTTTGGAGAATAAAGAGTTTTATTTGTAGATCATAAAATGCAACTTAACTCATTTTGCCCAAAATGGCACATGTGCCGGTATGTCAGAACAGCGACGAAATATATAAGATACTTAGCAAGGAAATCGGAATGTTTCCCATATTGGTATTTGCTAATAGTTGATTTGGCAACATTTATACACGTATTAATGATATCAACTTTATTACTATTGTCATCATGGTAGCTAAATAATACATCTTTTTTGCAATATTTCATTGTCTAGATTATACTGTTGCAAAGGTATATATTTTTAGTCTCTTTTCATATTGTTTAGATTTTCTTACAGCTATAAAAGAAATGTTCAATGTAATCGATTTAGTTACAAGTTTCACAAATATTAGTTTCCTCCTTCTTTATTTTCTTAAGAAATACTTTCTGGATAAATGTTGCAAAGGATTTTCCAGTTCAATGTTTCAAGTCGTGGTTCTTTGATATCTCGAACGAATGTTTTCCTAATATTGAACCAATCGAAATTTATATTTTCAAACTTCTTTTCGCAGAAGTTTTGGCATCTTGGTTTCAATGATATATTTGATTGCATTGCTTTTCTGTACAGTTTTGTGGTACAATTACTTCATTTTACACAATCTTCCCCATAATTAAACCTAAGTTAAACCTGAGCTATTGATTGATGGTTGATTATTCTCTCGTGTCTTTTTATATACATGTCATATCTAGATCAAAACGCTTACTGTAAACTAAACAAATTATCAAAGAAAGATTAAGATCAAAGGCTTATGGGTACATAATGAGTTTTAAGAACTCTCTTAAATGAAGTTAATGACCCGGTATTCCGGTAATTTGTTTCAAATGCAGTTGGGTGTGGTAGTGGGGGGTGGGGGGGGGGGGGGGGGGGGGGGGGGAACATAAGAGAAAGCCCTGCGTTCTGCTGACGTGAACGTTTTGATTGATCACCATCGAGCTGATGACCATTTACTGTGGCTATATCAGACAATTATTGGAATACTCTTTTGTCATAATGCTAGAATTCTTTGGTAGGAGTGACGTGACATTCCGCTAAGTAACCTGGCATACTTCTCTGCGAGTATTAAAACACTGATTTGCCTGTTCTCCCACCACGTGAACCATCATAAAGATTTATTGATGTTCAGAATTTACGCCACTAAATGGTTTACCCATAGGTTTACATGTTAAATAGTTGTTACAAAAAGCCCATTTCCTCGCTTATAAAGCGACTGTGTTTTTCAATTTGACATTTTCCTTAAATTTCATGATGTCTTTGATCATTTAATCAAACAATTATATATCGTATCCCTGAAAGTTCCGAGAAATGAGCTCCCAGAGTTGGACGACTGGTGTAGCGCCCTCATTTGTCAGAAAAAGTTGAAAAATGTTACCAGAACATTTACAATCAAAATGCATCCAAAAAACCTACAAAATGCATTGAAAATATTTATTTTTGCACTGTGGTATTAGGTAATAGTCCTAAAATCAGGATTAAACCACAACTTTAATCATTTGAGAGCAATAAGTACCATTTCTGATTAATTCTGTAATTATTGGGCCACAGGATGCCCAGCTGACAAAAAAAGATTGATTGACTTCGGCAAGGATTGAAATTAATTACTGGTGTGGAATCTAAAAGGTTTACAAAAGAATCGGCTTATGGAATTCTCGATAGAAACATAGTTTAAAGCACAGTGTCAACTAATCCCTCTATATCAAATGTTTTTGAAAAATGTGGTATAAATAACCATGACAACCCATCTCCATTTCAGAGATATCAGAAAGAAAACCCGGTTATGTTTGATTAATTTAAAGTTTTTCTTCAAAGAAAAATGCTAGTGTTTAAATAAAGATAGCGTTATATTGTTGACCTTTAGGCGACAAAATACATCCCACCTGTTTTACGGGCGGACGGACCTGTCAAGTAGGGTCGGTCGGTCGGGTTTTTAAAAAAAAAGATTTAAAAAAATAAAAACCTAAATCTGCAAAAATCGGGAATTTTGTTAAAAATGTGTGAAATATATTTCGACAGATTTTCGGCCAATTTTTGTTTAAAAATTGGTGAACCAAAAAAAAAATCTCGACAAAACGGCTGATTTTATATGATTTGAGAACAAAAATTTTAATATTTGTTTTTAAAAAAAGTGTGTCGGTCGGGCCCGTAAAACTGGGTTTTTGTTTCGTCGCCTAACAGGGCTTTCAAAGGTTGTTACAAAGTTGACGGGTAACGCCTTTTACTATATAAGTGAGCGCTGAACTCACGGTACATCTGGTATCATGTAAAACCACCTATGGGGTGCCACTAGTCAGGCAACAATAACCCGACTAATCCGACAATGTGCATTTCCCTATTAAAAATTCTTTCATATTAATCGGTTTCCCTATCCCACCTCTCCTTGTAAAGATCAGTCAATAGTGTACGTTTCCCATTCCAACGCTCCCTCCAAATCACAAATAATGACATACGTCTTTTAAACTAAATGTCCCTAATATTAGTTTCCCTATTCCAGCGTTGCTGCAACGATCACTCATTCATCATGAACGTTTCGCGTTTCCCTATTCCCTCCAGCGCGTCTTTAAAAGATCACTCTATAACGTACGTTTCCCTATTCCAGCGCTTCCTTAAAAGATCACTCTAGACATTACGTTTCCCTATTCCTGCGTTTTCTTAAATATCACTCTAGAAAGCACGTTTCCCTGTTCCAGCGCTTGTTTAAAAGATCACTCTAGAACGTACTTTTCCCTATTCCAGCGCTTCCCTAAAATATCACTCTAGACATTACGTTTCCCTATTTAATAATAATAATAATAAAATAATAATAAAAGCATTTATATAGCGCCTAGTCAAAGGTCAAAGCGCTTTACAAAGTTAACCAAATTAAAACAAAACACAGCAAAAACACATTAATAGGAATACATAAAGTTAAATGCCTTAATCTACAACTTTTAGGTTATACTTATATTATATATTTCTGCGTTTTCTTAAAAGATCACTCTAGAACGTACGTTTCCCTATTCCAGCCCTTCCTTAAAAGATCACCCTAGAAAGTACGTTTCCCTATTCCTGCGTTTTCTTAAAAGATCACTCTATAACGACCGTTTTCCTATCCCAACGCTTCCTGAAAATATCACTCTAGAACGTAGAGTGATATTTTAAGGGTTTCCATATTCCAGCACTTCCTTAAAAGATCACTCTAGAACGTACGTATCCATATTCCAGCGCTTCCGTAAAAGATCACTCTAGAACGTACGTTTCCCTATTCCAGCGCTTCTTTAAAAGATCACTCTAGAACGTACGTTTCCCTATTCCAGCGCTTCTTTAAAAAAATCACTCTAGAACGTACGTTTCCCTATTCCAGCGCTTCTTTAAAATATCACTCTAGAACGTACGTTTCCCTATTTCAGCTCTTATGTTTTTCTGTTACGATGCTCCCTATAGTTGCTTCTTCTTGTATTTCTTTTATCTCAGACATCATTAAGACGGCACAGATAGTGGTTAGCGAACTGTTCCATTCACCTCTTACTTGATGCCTATACAGGGAGCATTGATTTACATACTACAAGAGAATGGTTAGATCTAAAATGGTATTGCCAGCGTTGCTTGGCTCAGTGCTACTCCAACGTCACTGTCTCAACTAAATGCTATCCAAAGACATGCTATCTGCATGATGGATCTCCCTAGGGAAATTTGTATCTCACATTCTATTCAAAAACAGTGGTAAATTAGAGAAATATGAGAAATATAAAGATGGGTGATCCGCGTTTTTCACACAAAAGAGGTTTCTATAATCTACATGGAAGCGCCTTATGAATACAGTTTTATTCTCGAATTTGAGTTTATATTTCCAGTGCACTTAACCACATTTGGGATTGTGTACTAATTTTTTGCTATAACATCCACAAAATATCTCTGGCATGACATTGTAAGTGGGTGATGAGAAATATTTGAGTTTTTTTCTTCTTTTTCGTAAAAAGCAATGGGTGAAATACTGTTGTGTACCGATTACATATTATCATATTTAAAACTACTGTGTAACTGGGCCATGTTTAATGTTCGATCGGGCGCGCACCGAACTGTAAACGTGATAAATGAACAAGAGATTTTTTTTCTTCACAATTTTCTTTTCAAAAAAAAAGAAGAAAAAATTAAGTCCCCTATATGACCTTCATTGACACCCATGTGACCCCATATGGATCATCTAAGGTCCTGTTTTGGACTTGAAAATGAAAAAGAAATGTATTTAACACTATTTTTTCCTTTATTTCTGGTATTCAGGTACCTAATCCAACCGACCGACCCTATCTTTTGGAGAGCATCTATGGGCACGCAAACAATTTCTTTTTGTCTAATCAGCAATATGGATAAGGAACTTCTTGAAGAAACAGAATTCAGGATGTAAATACGTAAATACTCGAATTTATATTACATTTCTGGTGGTAGTAAAACTCGTATAGTTTAATAATTCACCCCTTTTCGTTATTGGAGTCTCCAAACACCTAAAATACGTTTTATTTAGGTTTTATAATCTGTATCACGAGCTCTTGATGCAATAACCGATAACCTGTTTATTAGTTGAAACAGATATAGGCATGTGGCCTGAAACGTATGTGGCCTGAAACGCATTTATCTGTACACCAAGATGTAGCTATAGGACTTTAAATAGAGAGCAGCCGGTACATTTAGAGTATGATAACAAATGTGCATTAATTGAAAATTACCGGTGAAAATTATTTAAAACGTAAATTACAAATTATATGAAGCATGACTTTAAAATCTTGATAGGTTCATGGCAAATCTGTTGATTATATTGGTCAGTGAGTCATGTTACTTATAAAGCGATTGTATGTCATAATTAATATCAAGATGATGCTTTATTACTCCGGCAAATTTATATTAAATACAAGCTCTTGGCTACCGATCTCCAGTAGAAAGATGATGATACCTTTCAGAGGTAAGTTTGATAACGTATACTGCTATAATACTGCTATGACATTTTCATGTATAATCTACTACAACCTGATATAATCATTCTCCTACATGATATCTTCTCACAAAAGATCCATGTAAAAATATTTGCATGTAATTGTTTATATAGCTTATTTGCTGTCTTTGCCACTACTACAGCCTATGGATTGAAATATTGTGACCACGGTATAAATGCGATGGATATGTATCGTGTGGAATTACCGAGTATTTATATTATAGGTCTAACTAAGATTATTAGTTATCCCCTGTTTGATAACGCAATACGGGAAGATACCTATGGTTGGGTGCCATATCACATGAGGCCGGAAACGAATTTATCACTTAGGAAAAACGCAATATATTTGGTATTGCGTAGTAGCTTCTGATTGGATTAATCAAGTTTTTGATTGATCCATTATCATTTGAGGTGTTAAAACCATAAGATTTGTTAGGGGTTGGCATTTGTGGATGGGTACACATGTGATTATTGGTGTTGGGTTATGGAAGGCCGGTAGGAGATGGAGGATTGACAAATATGATATTTTGGTGGTTCCCATTGTCATTTTGGTTGTTCCCAGTGTCTCAAACACTAGGAACCACCAAGATGTCACTGGGAAACATCAAAAAATGCCCTTTTTATTCACCACAACCCCCACCTCCATATATATTTATTAAGCACTTAAACAACTCGGAACCCAAAACACTGGGAACCACCAAAATGGACCATTTTGACAATCTATCCTCCTCATTCACCACATCCCAGCCCAAACCAAACAATATATTTATTGAGCACTTACACAACTTGGAACCAAAAAACACTGGGAACCACCAAAATAACACTGGGAACCACCTAAAAAGACATGTTGTCAACCCATCTCTTCCTTATTCACTATACACCCCAGCACAACCCCCAAAATATATTTATTGAGCACTTAAACATCCCGGAACCCAAAACACTGGAAACCCCCAACATGACACTGGGAACCACCAAAAAAGGCCATTTTGTCAACTCACCCCCTTCCTTATTCACCACACCCCAGCTCAACCCCCTAAACATATTTATTGAGCACTAAAAACATATCGGAACCCAAAACACTGGGAACCATCAAAATGACAACTGGAACCACCAAAAAGACAGGTCAACCCCCACTGGCCCCACATCCCCTACCCCCCCCCCCCCCCTAGACAAGTTCCACCAGTCCCCGAAGTGTCGTCCCGCACCCGCTGAACTAATATACCCAGAATGCATAGCGCGGTCCTCCACTTGGGGACTGGTCACAAAGCGTGAAAATAGAAGGAGCAAAATAACATCACAATTCCGATGTTATTTACGCACATGAATGCGTGTGAATTACCACGCAGATCTGCCGGCGGGCGCGGCTCGCGGCTCGCGGCGGGGTGATGGCCGGTTCAGCAGAAGTTGACGATTAGTAAACATGTAAAGAGTAAATAAAACTATAAGTTATTCACCTAAAGAATAAAGATCTTCTGTAAAAGTGAAAGTGTAAAGAAAGAGTACAATAAAACACAAACTCTATCCATTCCCGTGCCTCCTCAACAACTCAACCACAAACTCTTCGCGAAGTAGTAGTAGCATGGACTTATCAGACAGATCAGACTGATAAGTCCATGGTAGTAGTCAGCAGATACCAGATGGCCAGATTTACTGGTATCCCTGTTTGTTTACATTTTACAGCAGACTTTATTTACGATCAGCGTTAAAATCAAAAGAATTCTGCCGGATATATGTTCAGAGGGGTGTACAGTTGTTCCTCGATTATTAACAATAAATTCTAGGCATACATAGCCTAGTTCGACTGTTCTGCAGTGCTGTGAGTTGAGCGACCGCTGCTCTCGTTCATTGATGATAACAAGCGGTAGCCTTTTTTTTAAAGCTGTATTTAATTTTTAATCGATTGTTGTACCGGCCGGCCAGATGATTCTCCTACTTTGACAATTGACTACATGAGTGTTGTTGTGCCTAACCTAGGCTTTACGACCATACGTCTTAAAGAGGTCAGTAGGCTACTTTTGTGTAATTTGACTAGGCCTAGTTTAGTTATAGTTCATACATATACATGATGTATAGCGTAGGCTAAATTAGGCTGGCCTTAAAATTTAAAAAGACCTAGGGTAGGGACTAGGGAGACCCTTTTTTTAAGCCTAGAGCTAGAGAGGGATACAATTATTAGGCCTACTTTTCAACAGATACCATGATAGTTATAGTAGGCCTAGGCTATTACTATTAGTTAGTTATTAAAATAGGCCCTAATGTCAGTCAATTTATGCCATTCATAATAACCTCCACAGATTTGTGTAGCGGCTTCATGCTCTTCATGCAGGCTTCCTCCTGTGCCATTTGTACGCTTTCTTGCACTCCTTCGTTCGCCTTCCTGCATTCCTTCGTACGGCTTCGGCGCTACCTTCGAACGCCTTCCAGTGCTACCTTTGTACGCTTTCCTGCGATACCTTGCGCTTTCCTGCGCTACCTTCGAACGCCTTCCAGTGCTACCTTTATGTACGCTTTCCTGCGATACCTTTGCGCTTTCCTGCGATACCTTTGCGCTTTCCTGCGATACCTTTGCGCTTTCCTGCGATACCTTTGCGCTTTCCTGCGATACCTTTACGCTTTCCTGCGATACTTTTACGCTTTCCTGCGCTACCTTCGTATTGCACGCTTTCCTGCGCCAGCTATGTACGGGCCTTCTGCACCAGCTTTGTAGGCCTAGTAAGTGCATCAGCTCTGTACGAAGCCTCCTGCATCAGCTTAGTACGCCTTCCTGTGCCAGTTTCGTACGTACACCTTCATGCACTTACGCTTTCCTGCGCTAAACACCTTCCTGTACCTGCGCAGCTGCGCTATCTTTGTACACATTCCTGCGCCACCTGTACGACACTCTACGCCAGTGTTACGTAGAGCTTGGCTCTAACGCTTGATTTAGTAATGTATTTCTAGTATGATTTGATATTACACTATCTGGCGCGATGGTCGCTAGATGGCGTTCATATAAACAGGTGCGTTAGGTTGTATAAGCGTGACTAATTTCTCCCGCGCTTTACGAAGGATTATTGTGATCGCGTTGTCAACAAAAATCATTCCCTTATGCGATGTCTTGGAGATAACTATATATTTTGGTTGCTTCCTAAAAACCGACATCTTTATCAGGGTAAGCTTGCGGTCATTGTGAGCCTGGTATATTTTGTTTCATGGGGTAAGTTTGCATGTTTGCAAACCCATCGATTGGTCTAATGTGTGGCAATCAAGTTATTACGTGAAAGTTAGCATCATTAATTTCGTCGGCTATGGTATCAGCACCCCGTTGGATGGACGAGTCATACAGAATTTCGTCCAGGGTGAACAACTGAAAGTAGTGCCATCATGTCGACGAATGTCTGGAGACACGAGACATCACATTTGGGAATCTAACGTAAGTTTGTAAATAAGTGTAAATAAATATTGTATTATTTTTCTATAGACGTGTACGTGCTGACGTCCCTTAAAATACGTCTAAATTATATTTCACGATATTACATGTTCCCAATCCGTGTATTCAAGTTGACTACATTGAAGGTATAAAATGAAGTTATTCTTTGCAATTCAAATATCAAAATTTACATCCGTGAAAATTACGGAAATTTCATTAATTGTTTTCGTAGAAATTAAGAAAACAAAATGTCTGTATCCGTTGTTTTATCTCATGAGCAAGGAAGTTTTGGATAAAGAAACATATAACAAAATGAAACTCCTTTTTAATATATTTTGGAATAGAGCTGAAATGGGATAATAGTAGGTTTCTTTCCGCATACAATTAATATGTCTTGAATGTAAATATATTTGTAAATACAATTTTATCCGAATGAAATAAATGTTGTGTAATAGGGTGAAATCATGACTTCTTGATATTGTGTGGCTTTATGCGAATTAGCATAACAATCATGATTTTTCCCGCCCAAAATTATATATGTTTATAACAATGTATTGTGTATGGAGTGAACTCATGAACTTGCTAATATTATGTGACGTTATACGAATTAGCATTTGATCATGATTTCTCTCGCAAAATAAATATGGCTGGTGATTTATAAAAGTAAACTTTCATTTGTGTATGTTGTACCGATGTTGCGTGGTGGAAATAATACCCCAAGATTTCATGAGTACATCAGTTGAAATGTCAATTATAAATCTACTTTTGGACACGCCGTTTTAATACGGTATCAAAAGAATTGATGTGTGTTGAATTTGGTCTATTAATATATAGAAACAATTTTGACTTGTATCCGAAATGGATATAGCTTTATTTACAAATACAAAATATTATTTGCAAGGTTTTGGTTTCAATTTATTGTTTCAGTGCGTTGGCTGTTATTGCTGTTATTGCTGTTACTGCTGTTACAGCTTGTTACTGTTTATGGAGGTTAATGGCTGCCGATATAATTAGCAGTTGTATCACCGATTATTAATGCATACCAAATGTGGGGTAATCCGATGAATCTGATGTTGTTGACATGGAAATCAACCAAGCATTAAAAACCTTGGCTACGACCGTTGAATGATCATCAAGAATATATAACAACCGCTATATTGATTAAATGACAGATGTAATCCAATAATCCCTAATGATGTCGCAGATTAAGTAAGATAACATTAAATTCTGCTAAATGGGTAAGCACTGGTTATTATTACGTCATATATATCAATAACACTTTCAATTGTCTGGGACATAACAACACCATTGATTATTCGTCGAGGTTATTACATTCATGGGAAACCCATCTACAACAACAAATGAGGCATAATTGAAGTGACATTATAATTTGATTTGAACTTTGTGAATATTATTGTTTATGTGAATGAGACCTATTGTATAGGTCATCCATATGTTAATGGATCTGAAGAAAGTCAGTGACGGAGATGATGAATTAAAATTATAGTTAAATATGGTAAATCTGATTTGTACGATGTGTTAATTGGCGTTCAAATGTATAGTACCTCACTTATGCGTAGTTAATTTATTGAACTTGGGCGTTACACCAAAGGTCAGGCGTAACAGCCAGATCTGTACAGTTAGGCCTTCATACATCCTGCCTGCGCCAGCCTCCTACACCTTCCTATGCCGGCTTCGTACCCTCCTATTAAGTCTATAGTCTTAGTCCTATATCCTGCCTTCTTGCTCCATCAAACACTATCCTGCTCAGCCTACGATGAAGGTACGCACTCAATATAAAACAAGTTGATTTTGTTTAAAAATTGAAATTCATATTTAGGCCTATCTTTTATGCAAAACATACATTTCATAAATTAACCATTTTTAAACAAACCAGCATTTTTTGTTGTTGTTGAAATTAGTGTGTTGATAAAAAAAAAATTATTGGGACACTTTTTTATTTATTATAATTTTTTTTAGGACATTTATTTATTTATTTGTTTTAAATATTTCCGATATTTCTTTATTAATTTATGTATGTAGGGCCTATGTCATGATGTGAGTAGGCCTAGTATTGGAGGGGTGGTCTGGTACAGATACTAATAGTTAATAGTATGATCATGTTGTAATGACAGAGCCAATCGTGACCAGAAGAGAAGTGCTTGATGATCCAACACTGTTATAGTATAGCAGCAGCCCATGCATCCAGCTGGTATTTAAAACTTTTAAGCTTAGCTTGTAAAAAAATGTTATGTTGTCCTCGACCGCCCGCTCTGGATTTAGGGCCGCTCCGATTTTTTTTCCCCAATTTTTTTTTTAAAAAATCAGATTTTTTTTTTCTTTCCAGATTTTTGTTTTCTTCACATTTTTTCACATTTTTTTTTCACATTTTTTTTCACAGTTTAAATGGCATTGAATATTAAATTAAGTGTTTATAACATATATGTGCGACTCTCAGAGTTATTTCAACTTCTTGTTGGCTGAACTTTGAGCTTCCGCTGGTAAAAGGGGAAAAGGAAAAAAATCTGCCCGCCCGCCCCTCCTCTCTGAAAGCTGTGGAGGGCAACATAACATTTTATTTTTGGCCTTATATCAGACTTTTGCATGCCCGCTGCAGCTGCGCACGGCCTACTGCCACATCGGTACGAATTATATCTGTTTACCGGCCGATATTGGAAATCATTAACACTTCATTGATTTAATTCTCTACGAAAAAAAGAATGAAAAACATGGGACAGCGTAGCAGCAGGCCTTTTAAAACTTAGGTTTGAGAGTTTCTTCCATCTATTTTAGGTATGTGAAAATATGTACATCGTAAAATATTGACCAACAACCCGGTATGTATTATCAGCTGCAAAGTGCAGGCTTGCAGTCGAGAGAAAACGACGGTTTTGCTAGTAAACAAAAATGAATTTAAATGCATGATTAATCAACTTGATCATGATTCAGCCGTGTTTTAAATGTGTCATGAATGTGCGCGCCCGCGTGTGCGTAAGTGCCCTACCAATTCGCGTGTTTGTGCAAGGCGCAGCTCGCGCGGTAAGCAAATTGCTGTCAAAAAGTGCTCCGTCATTTGGGCTGGAACATTTCCAGTCGTCACAACAGCAAACGCAGTGGAGCGTATTGTACGACTGGAGGATAAAGTCTACCCCCCCCACCCCCCCTTCCCCTCGCACCCATGATAACCCAACATCTATGGCCACCCTATCCATCACCACCACCACCAACCCCTAAAAATGATAATGGATCAACCCAAATCTCTATTTTAACCAATCAGAGCTGTTATTCAACTAACAACGCAATACCAAATATATTACGTTGTTGGAACAGCTGATTACAACGCAATACGCTTATATATTGCGTGGTTGCTAAATGGCTATATACCAATCAGATTACAGCATTTGTATCTATTTATAGCTACTAAGTGATAAATGTTAACACTTTCCACGCGGCAGGCGTTTGCAGACGACATTCTAAAAGTTCACAAAATGTTTAAAAAATGTCAAAATTATTGAATTTAATTACCATATTTGGATTCACCATGTGAAATGCATTGAAATAAGTACAAATATGCCTAGTATTGGTTCAGTAAATCTTGAGATAGACTTTGCAAATTCGGAAAGGATGGAAAATATCTGTTTTTTATATATGGGAACATAATAGCCGAGTGGAAAGTGTTAACGAAAGCAATCCGTTGGTCTGACCTGATCTACTGAATATAGTAATGGATTAATGCGTTGTGTCAAGGCAGAATCAGTTTATTGCTTTGTTGAAAAATGTTGCATTGCTGTCAATAAATTAATCAATAAGTTTCATAACCTTATGAATATACATACCAAGTAAGTTTCAATCAGATGTGCTATACCCGCACAATGCACATGTTTTTGAAAAACGACAATGACCCGCGCACGGGCCATATTTTTTATAATGTCATTAGTATTTTTTTAGTTATTATTATTATCATTTTGTTTTATAAATGGTTATCAGCAAATAAAAAAACCAACAGGTGACTTAATATGCAATGAAAATCCGAGGGACAATCATTCGATTCAATTGATAATAAAACAATATTGCTTAAGGTTTTCAGCCTTAGGAAATGGAGATAAAGGGATTTTGAATGTGTGTATTTGTTTCTACGAAAAATTCATAATATGTATTTGTTTGTTTTCGTAATCGTTTTAAAAACGATCTTTTATACCTTTTATTATCACCTAACTTGCGATAGGGCGACGATTTTCTGAGAGTTTATGTTTGGTTTTATTTCAAATGTTATAATAAGTTTTCAACTGATCTTTTCTACCAGGTCTGAAGATGAAGGTTATTGTATGTCTCATCGTATATTCACTTGCAACGGCGTGTCTATGCTCTGCGTGGCCAGAAGATAATAACGCGATTGAAAAAGAAATATACAGGCATTTTTTCAGAGAGAATGGCGCTGAAACAGACATGGAGAAGCGGGGAAGGAAACGTGGAAAGAACAAATTTGGACGTATGTTATATGATAACACACACAAAACACCTCAAACAAAATTCGGACTTTTATTTTCAATCGCCAATTTTCGGCTAATTCGTGATATATGCATAATGTGTTTCATATCAATAAAAGGCTGATGTGTTCTTCTTTTCAACGATACTTCATTCAAGGCAACCACTTGTTTCGGTGCTTAACCACCTGCCTGTGGGGAGGTCTTATTCCAAATGTGCCAAAATCACCACTATTTCATACTCAAAAGAACAACTCTGTCGTCTGTTATGACAACTACAGTGTGGAGTGATGCTCTATTGACTTTTGAGTGATTTTAGCACATTCAGATTTAGACCCCGCTATATTCTTAAGCAAACATACAGCAAACTACAGGGTGAGTCAAAAAAACTGCAATAGTGGAAAGAAGCCATCTTGTTTTCAAAACCAAGTTGATGTTTTAATTTTTTTAAACGTTATAAGAATAACATAATTATTTGTTACTAATTTATGTGAAAATATGAAGTCAATAGCATTTTTCGTTTGCCTTTGGTGAACCTTTTTACCCATTCACCTATTTCACCCGCTTGTCCACGAAACACCTAACACATGCATAAGATTGCAAAATGCGTCTCTCATTAAAATTAAGTAAATTTGTGATATAATTGGAATTTAATGTATCCTTTATTGTTAACATGGGAGCTAAAATAATCAATTTACATAACCCATGCTATGGATTGCTTATAATGTTCTAAATTTGAATAAAAATAAAATTATTCCAAATTTTTATTGGCGGGATATTCAAATGTGAACATGAAATGTGTGCAATTTCGAATGAAAATCACTATTCTCGTGGACAAACAAGTACATTGGGTTCACCAAAGACAAACGAAAAATGCGATTGACTTCATTTTTTCACATAGAGTCAAGAACAAATAGATCATTCTTGCAACGTTTAAGAAATTTGAAACTTCAACTTGGTTTTGAAAACAAGATGGCTTCTTTCCACTATTGCAGGTTTTTTTTGACTCACCTGTATTTTGAACATAGGCGATTGAAAAATATTACCGAACTTTTTTGAGGGTTTTTTTTAGCCTACCATACTGAATCTCCGAAACTTGGTTACGGTTGAATGAATGGAATTCAATCGCTTTGTGGAATCCGTTTTGGCTACGGACATCACAAATGTTGAAATAAATTACTGCAATTTCGAAGTATTAATAATCAAACTTGCAGTGAACCATCCAATCAATCACGCAATAACGATTTCAGCACTGGAACATCACTATACACATTTTATCTTTAGTATTCGAAATGTTTCAGATACGATCATTTTATGGGCTATCAAAAAATAGTCATATATTTTCAATACATGTACAATGAGTAGAATTCTTGAAGAAACACCACTTTTTCTGGGAATGGGTCTATTTACCACTATAGATTGTTTTGTATTTTCGTCAAACATAGGCCTACGCCTCTTTCTGTTTGTATTGTTCATTATTTTCATTGATTCAAGAAGTACATGTAGGCCTATTACAAGTTTGAAATTATATTTTGTATTTACACAAATATCTGATTTTGAAGATATTGTTCATTTGTTTTGAGCATGTTGAGGCATTTCTCTTTTATTTTCATTGATTCAAGCAGTACATGTATTGCAAGTTTGAAATTATATTTTGTATTTACACAAATATCTTATTTTGAAGATATTGTTTATTTGTTTTGAGCATGTTGAGGCATTTCTCTTTTTTTTTATCTGTATCTGTAAGCCTGTTACCAATAATATTCTACTTTATGCAACATTCGATTCAAAAGATTCTCAATAAATATTTTATTCTGTATGTTTTGTCCAACATAGGATGCAGAATGCCAGACGGCCGCCGGTGTGATTTGTGTAATTTAAAAATAAAGAATAAATACAACCGCAATCGCTACCTCATTTGTTCATTAGGTAAGGATATCGTATCCAACATCATCAATAAATCAGACATTTCACACTCGGGTATAATAGGAAAAGCCTGCATTTCGCTCCCTTCATCTGTCCACAAAAAAGAAGTTACTAAAACAATTTTTTTACTTTTGCTGTACCTCCCCTCAAATAACATCAACGCCGATTTAGCACCTGAATCCGTTATCAAAATCTGCAATCACACTGATCACTTGGATCGTCACCATATCAACAATGCGGGACGTGGGGTAGATTTGGTCTCCAGTGGGATTCTTTTGGCATTTTGTGGATTATTTCTTACTTTTTGTGTTTAATACAAATATAATCGAAATAATGGTTTCACAGAATCTAATGTGCCCTTTAACATTGAATAGGCCTACTCCGCAGAAACACTGAACCAATAAGTTAAGCTATGTTAACGGACAACATTTGACGGATCCGGTAATGGACGATATTGTTCCGCACATTTCACACATTCAAATATTTGTTTTCATTTATATTGTGTGTACATTAGCATAAGAATTGCATGCTAAATCTTATACGTTTTTTCTGCTTAACAGGATCGAATAACCTAGTTTGACAAACAAGGTTATTCCCTAATTTATTGCCCGTCTTCATCTCATCAAGCGACCGATTGAGTTCGTAGACAGATTTCAAACCGGATTTTACGCAAAAGTAATGAAGCCGTCTGCTATCATGGATGGAAAAGATTATTATCGTTGCAGTCTTTTGTGAGTCTTGGACGAAAGTAATGTTAAAGACACATAAAGCGTGTTTCTATTGAGGCACTGGAAAGTTAACGCTAGGTTGGAATAACTGTATTTAATGTTAAATATTTTAATCACCCCCGTTTCTACTCGTAAAAACTAAAGATATACCAGTAAGTTTATCTGCCCGTCAGACCAGTTTTCTTTACATTGTAAACATGTTAACAAGTACACATTTCCGGGTCATGAGAAATAAGCGTTAAGATTTATCGGGTTGCCGTTTCTACTATGCAAGTTAACGGTAATTACCGTTACCAAAGCAGGTTTTTGTCGTTAGAAAACCTAGCGAAAATTAACGTTATTTGCCTGTTTCTACTGGACGTAAAGGCCGGTTGGTACCGTTAATTACCATTAAGTTTCCCAGTAGAAACACGCTTATAGATGCATGAATAGTGGTTATCCATGTAGAGGCGGAACGGACAATAAAAGGGATTCGCACCCGACCTATTCTACATTCAATAGAGTTGATGCATGACGTCTAATTCAAAGCATGTCAATAGCATGAATGTGTATCTTCTTTCTGTTAATCTTAGACATACACTGCAAAAAGGTTGCTTAAATATTTACTCAACATTTTACACAACGTTGTTGAAGTATGCAACCGCTCAACAGTTGCGTAAAATTTACCCAACACCCATGTTTTCACCAACAGTTGAACAATTCCAGTTACTCAGCAGTTGCACAATTTTAATTACACAACAGTTGGGTATTATTAATTAACCATTTGTTGGGCATTTTGTGACTGTTGCTTAATTTGTGAATTGTTTTCATTATATATTGAGCATTTTTGTATAGCAACTGTTGCTTAATTTATCAAATGTAGCCATATGTTGGGTATTTTATTTGTGACAAGTTTTTATTATATATTGAGCATTTTTGTATAGCAACACGAGGTAGGCAAATAATGTGAATTCTGGGCGATGCAGCAGAGCTACAGACATCACTTCCTCCCGGTAGTGAACCGGTAACTTGTAATGGGAATTATAGGCGATGCAGCAGAGCTACATGCACTATTCCCTTTTGGTAGTGAATTTGTAATTTATTTTAACATGTAATTTAACTAGGCCTATACATATGATATCTGACATCTCTTATCAATGGTGTTATTTACTGTAAACGTTTGCCAAACGTATTCTTGCTATCTGGGTATGAAGGTATAAATAGTCCATATTATATAATACATAAACATATTTATGTGATTCTTTTGGTGGAAAATAGATCACATGACATGAACTATTCAGTATATGTCCATGTCGTGTATTTTTTGGCTATAAAAATCGACTATTCAATATTCATCGCTAGCGATGTCGCAATAACACCTCTGAAATGATATTCATAAACAAATATATGTCAAACAAGGATGGCAATTTTAAAATATTTTGTCAGTGTTAGCGATTTATTCCGTTTCGAATGCCAAGACAGAATACATTTTTGTGGTCCTGCGCTGCAAAAAGGTTGCTTAAATATTTACTCAACATTTTACACAACGTTGTTTAAGTATGCAACCGCTCAACGGTTAAAGGAAGGGTCCCGCAAGTACACAACATTGAGCATTATTTGTTAGAAAAATAATTATCGAGCCGAAGTTACGTAATTATATAGAACAAAACAACATACTAGTCACAAAAATGAATAAAAACTGCCATCACTCAACATGCACTTTTTAAAATTCGCGGCGATCGAAAGTCCCGGTGTCGATGACGTCAAGGGTATCGGTGCTCAAATTGGCGCATGTGCATTGTAAAATTATGACATCATCGACACTGGGACTTTCGATCGCCGCGAATTTTAAAAAGTACATGTTGAGAGATTGCGGTTTTTATTTGTTTTTGTCATAAGAGTGGTGTTTTGTTCTATATAATTACAAAAGTTGGGCTCGATAGTTATATTTCTAACATATAATGCACACTTTTATGCTTGCGGGACACTTCCTTTAAGTAAAATTTGCCCAACACCGTTAGATAACATGTTTTCACCAACAGTTGAACAATTCTAGTTACTCAAAAGTTAGGCAATTATATTCACTCAACAGTTGTTCAAGTATGCAACAGCTCACGAAATTGGCTTTTTTGGACAACAGTTGCCAAAAATTCACATGTGCGCGTAACTTGCATCAAACTGTTGCGTGATTGTCCTCAATGCTCATGCAACAGTTGCCAAAGTGGAATATTTTACGCAACATATTTTAGCAACAGAAACAGTTTCCACCAACATTTTAAGGACATTGTTTCGACGAATTGCTCAACGCTGGGGATTTTTTACTTTTATACAACGCCTAACTTTCTTCATATATTGAATGAATTTTAATCAACACGTCAACCAACGGATGATAAAAGTACTTTTAGCAACGTATTTTAAGCAACCTTTTTGCAGTGTAGTTAAGTGTTCCCGACAAGATGGCTGCTAAGTGCTAATCCATTACATGGATAACATCTATACCAAATCACTTTAGTTTCAAATCACCTACCTTTGCTGCGATTCGCTTACAAGAAGTTCTTAACACAAGGGAGGGCACCTGTTTGAGCCTACCGAAGTGAAACGCCCCGTGGAGTATTAAATACAAAAAGACACTTTGTTTGGTTATGCGGTTCGATATATAGATATTTTATTATACTCTATACGCAAATAACTAAATAGCCTACGAATAAATATATTCATAGAAATGTATCGGTGTATACTTCTATCATTTCAAATAGTAATACACTCCCGGAAATCTCAATCGTGCAAGGTTTACATAATTTGGTTCACCAGTTTCTCGCTTTTTTAATTTATTCGCGCGAACAGTAATCTCTATGATCATGAATATAACCATATGGGCTAGCCATTGACTTATTGAATCTAGAGTAACTTTGACAGTTGGTTATCATCATGATTACGAAATAAGACTGAGATGGATTATATACAATCATCTTCTATGTAAATATTATTTCGGTGATAGTATCTGCAAGTCATTTGTCAAGGTGAATGTCTCCTCAGTCGGCATCATCCGCGATTATGAATCCACATTAGAAGGTGTCTGTTAGCTGCATGTTAGCTGTTAAAGAAAAGAGAAATAAGATCCAATCATAATTAAAACATTAAAATATGAAAGGTAAATCATTATGTTTATTTTCCCTTCGCATATCTTTCAACAATTATGAAAGGTAACCTTTAATTAGATAATTATAATTGATTTCAGGGGCATTTGAAAACATTTGTAACTGAACAGTTGGGAAGGTAACTTCAGTTTAGTTTTACAATTTAAAAAATGGAAATTGAACCAAATATGCCAAAATGGAAGTTGGAAATAAGTTGTTAAAATGTATAACGAATTTATAAAGTATCAAACACACCAGCTATGTCTGAATTACCTGTTATTTGTTCTGACCTGACCGACGAGGAAAAGGTTATTGATGAACAAGTGAGATATCTTGATTTGTTTGTCTGTTTTGTTTGAGCTACATGTATTGGAATACCGTATGTTGACAGAAAAGGGGCGCGGTTTATGTTTAAGTTTCGTGCAATTTCTTTTTGAGTGTGATGTTCACACACGCAGTGTACGAAAAATATATGATGTTGTTATGACCCTGGGTCACCTATTGTCTCGTCCTTGGTGCTGTAGCTCGAAATTCAGAAAAGTCTACTGATTAATAGGCCTTTTAAAAGTATGGCAATTGGCTAACTTTGCACACGTTGTTTTCATCTCATTGGTCTTACTAAGATCGATGTACGCCCTCTATTATTGCATATTCCCAATTGAAACAATGTCTTAGCCTACTATTATGCCTACCTGAAGACGTATGGATAACCCCTTGGAGAGTGGGGGGGGGGGGGGGGGGGGGGTTAACGACAAGTAGATGTTAAGTTATCCTTTTAAAAATGGCAGATTTTTCTGCCCGATACGCACTATATATTATGAGACGATAATATGGGGCGGTGCTTAATTCATACATTTAGTGCGCATGGTTATCGCGTTAAGATGTTCAATTGCTCTCTATACAAAGTTGCAGACGTATGCGTTGTGCGTTTAACACAGATATGCAATGTGTACGTTTTAGTAGAGTCATTTCCATGAGATCCGTGACCAGTTTTAGGATACCTTTTTTTCTTGATGGATTTGTCAAGATGGACTAATTTTAAGAAAAATGATCTCCTATATACCCCCCCCCCCCCCCCCCAGAAGTGACGGTAATCGTTTTTATAGCGCAAAATCCAAACTGGCCGCCATACAGGGGCCCCAAAATTCAAATGGCTTCAATTAAGCTAAAAAGCATACCAAACTGTTCAGCTGAGCACAAGGATTCGGAAAAATATAGTTTGCCCTATCTCCGATGTTTGGTTAACGAGTTATGGGGTAAAACGTGAAAAGGTCGTTGACCTTTACATACGGGGTCAACATTTAAACTAGCTCCGATCTTGAAAAACAATATCTCATATTGTTCGTATAATCACAAGGATTCCAGAAATGGTGGGGTTTTTTTGGCCACAGGGAATAGTTTGTGTGGGTCAAAAGGTCAAGTCAAGGTATACTACCCGTACGGAACCTGACCTTTTGACCCCTTTATAAGGTACAACAGACACTCTAGGTGGTAAAAACTATTATTTCTGACATCCTTGAGAGCAAGTTTAAATGTTGACCCCATGGTCAAATGTCAACGACCTTTATACGTTTTACCCGATAGCTCGTTAACCAAACATCGGAAGAGGGGCAAACTACGGTATACATTTTCCGAATCATTTCGGAATCAATTTGGTATGCTTTTTAGCTTAATTGAAGCCATTTAAATTTTGGGGCCCCTGGTATGGCGGCCATTTTGAATTTTGCGCTATAAAACCGATTGCCGTCACTTCTGGGAGGTATATAGGAGCTAATTTTTCTTAAAATTAGTCCATCTTGACAAATCCATCAAGAAAAAAAGGTATCCTTAAACTGGTCACGGATCACATAGAAATGACTCTACTATTTGCTCGGAACGCAATTATTCGAAGAAGGCAAGTTGGTAAACAACTCGTTGGATTTGCCTATTTTGTATAGGGGAAATGTGTTGTTGTTTGATTAAAATAAATCTAACAAATATGATAAACTAAATAAGAATGAGAATAAACAGGCGACCATACAAGACTCCAATGGTACAGCCTATACGTTACAAGACCAACGTAGGCCTATATAGCCAAACAGCTGCGAACTCTATTTTATTCTCTAATTAATCAACTTACTTCCTCCACACAGCATATAACGATTCCTGTTCATCTTGTTCTTAATCTTCAAGTTGCATATTTGGCATTTTACACCTTGTGGGGATCTGCATGCTAAAAAGATGAGATGGTCAAACAATAAATTAGCAAATAAACTTGAATTCTAAACTAAACCTGAATGATAAAAAACAAACAATCTTTTCTCTGACCAACATGATAAGCCAAACTTTGTGTATGTTAAGTTAAAATTTTCCAAGGGAAGTATAAGTAAGCACACTAATGATTCTCCCATCGGGGGTTTCGATCAACATGTCCACCCGGTTTGCAACTGCTTTGCGACCTGAATGTTATTTTAATACATTCAAGTCCATTATATGCGACTAAATACATTGTAAAAAAACCCCACACTTTTGTACAAATTCACTTTTTAACATTAAAAAGTGTTGTCAACCGATTTGGAGATTTTGAGTGATGAATCTATTTCAGTTCATTAGAAGTTCCTAGGTAAAATGAATTTCAAAAAGGGAAATATCTCTGTTACAATATTGTGAGAACACCCGTTAAATGTTTTTATATACAGACAAGTGCATTGATGAAAGCACGCAATAGGGAAATCACAACAAAGCATAAAGCATCCAATCAAACATAATAGGCAAGGAGGATCAGATTTTTTCAGTTCATAGAAGTACTACCAGCTATTTTGATAATAAATTGATAGAAAACCCTTCCCTCCGTATCTCAGTAGAGTCTGCAGTGGTTGGGGTGTGTACAAATATTTATTTCCAGCTGCTTTGCATGAAATGTGCATATTTTTTGGTCCAGCACCAGAATTGATCATTGTTGTTATAAAATAAAAAGTAGAATAGGTAGGCCTACTGGTGCCAAATTTAGGCAAATGTTAGTACACACATTTCGCCAGGCAGACATATACACATCTAAGCCATACACATTAAAGCAATACGTTTAATTAAGCTTAATTTATGCAAATATTTATATTTTGACAGTTTCACCATGTTTCGTTTCGTTTAAAATATGAAATTATACCCATGCTGGAAACACCATTTGCATGTTGCACGGAAGTAAAAAGAATTCGGAAGGAGGAGGAGCGAGTCCAACTTTTGTTTTATAATGTTGAAATACGGTATCTAAAAAATGGTCCAGTATGACGTTAAATACACGTCATTGGAAATATTTAAGGGAAATGTCCCTCTATTCCCACGATCTTTTACCCTTCTGTAGCAAAATAGTGGCCTGATATTTAGACAAATTTTCATCCAAGAATGATATTGAATATTTCAATTAACAGGCCTTCTCTCTAAATGTTAATTGGAGTGGAAATCCACTCTTAATTTTAATTTGTGGGAGCACTATACAGATTGGATCATGGTTTGCCACTCCAGAGCCAATTCAAATGATTAAATTGGACTAAATTAAAAATGTAAGATAACTCACCCTCTGGAGTGGAAAAAGTGATATTACTCAATCTTTAATTTTGCGGTGATTTTTCACTCTTTTGGGTGGCTCTCCCAAGTCACTCTCGAGAGAGAGAAAGATTGTCACTCCCTATAAAGAGAGTCATATGAAACTACAATAAAACATCATTAAGTCATATCTTGTCGGCGTAATTGCAAAGTTTGTTTCAAATTCTGTCAAACATTGTCAAAATCTTATATTTCTAAAGTAGACAAGATACAGTTATAAAAGACGCAAAATATATAAAGCTTATAAAATACCCGCTTGTACCATAAAGTATCATATGCATAAAAAACAATAATAGAATAATAAACATGTTCACTCCCTTATATTTAAGAGTGAAACTATAATAAAATAACATATTGTGAGACGTCCCTTATTACCCGAGAACGATTGAAATTTAACATAGCATTGTACACCAAAGAATTATTGGCAATCAAGTAATATGAATGATAAGTTGTGTGAAAATACAGACACTTTTTTCTCTTATCAAATTGAGTAAACTATTGTTTTCAAAACTTTTTGATCGCACTAATCTCAACAAATGAAGGAATTTCGTTTCATATGTCATATGTGTGATGGTCTGGAACTGGATTCAATATGTCAGGCTCTTCCTTCAACATGTTCAACTTGTGACCCACCTCAATCAGCAAAACCCTTTACTGGACGATATTGGAACAGAATTTAGGAGAAAGCTCATATCTCTCGTTTGGAATAACCAATCTGAACGAAATAAAATTTAGATTATAGCTATATACCATGTGTTCTTGCTGCGCATTTCATTAAACATATACATTTTTGTATTTGCACTCGTTTAAGAAATCAGTAAAATTGGGACATGAATGTTTGGACTCGCCTTGTATATATGCGAGTATGATTATATTGATGTAATGTAGGCCTGCTTAGTGCTTTCCACTCCGAGGTTTATCATAACAAGTGTTAATTTATCAGTATTTGACTTTGGTTAAGATTTTTTTACACCATTATCATATATTTCCATCACCTTAATTTGAACATGTATCAACCTCAAGAAGAAATTAAGTATTTATGTTTCGCTATTGTGTGTATCGCTTTGATGGCGTATTTTGAAACACTGAATTCACATTGTAAAATAATCGCAAGATTTCTAGAGCTTTTATTGCTACCGCCCCATTCTTTTTAGGTTTTTTGTTTGCTCTTTAATTATTTTAAAAGGTGGTATTTTAATCTTTTCAGGATTTCTATTTTTCCTTACTAATAAAAGAGTCCTTAAAATGTTGTAAACATATCGACATGTCGGTTTGTCTTTACTAATTTGCATGTTTAATACAACGCCCTGACCACTAAATTATTACATCACATTTACCCCATATTTGATAATCATTTATTTGCTGGAATGAAGTTGACCCACCACCTTAACCATGTTAAACGAATTGGAATTGTATATGGACGTGAGATGGACTATTTTGAAATACCATGAACGTGATGAAAACCAACAATTTCATCTGAAAACACACATGTATCCATATCAAAACTGCAAAAACTGTTACAATCTTCAAAAAACTGTTGAGACATTTTGTAATAATTAAGTAGTTTTATTGTTGTTGTTTATCGTTTTCTATTATGTTGTATTTTATGTTTGTGCTTTGAGCGCTCTTATTTAGAGTGGATATGTGCCTTGTCACTATTATTATTATTATTATTATTAGTGTTATTATTATTATTATTATTATTATTAGTGTTTTTTTATATTATTATTATTATATTTTGTGTCAAATATCGTCCTGTCATGAAATTGTTGTTGAGGGAAGTTGAATACGTACATGTATGGTCGCTCTCCCAGGTATGGGGTACATTAGACCTTTAGGAAGTTGATCAAATGTTATACCTTTGGGATCAGGAACTTCTTTTAATGGAGTGTCCATCACGAACCCGATCACGAAAGGTACACATAATTATAATTAGGTTATCTTTGAAAAGTATCATCAAATTATACTGAAAACATTTTTTTCTTCTTCTTTTTGTTGATGCCGGCGCACCAACTATTTATTTGCATTTGTCATACAGGAAACAATAATATATATGAACATTTAGTTTTAATATTCTCTATATAATAAAGTACAGTATTTAATTATTGTCTTTCCACCTTTTATATAGACCCCATTTTTTATTGTGTTTATATAATCTTCCCTTTCCAATGGCAATATGATTTTCAACTTGGAACATTAAGTGTCATCAGATGTCAAGGTAAAATATGGATCCAGTTTAATTCATACAAAACTTCTTGAAGGCACATTTTCAGGTTTTCATATTCATTATTATTAGACAAGTACCATGTCATCATTGTCACGTTGTATGATGATGAGCGTATTGTAATGCAAGTTGGTTGGTTGTTTTAGACATGTTCATATACTGTATTAATACCAACAAATATATGCTATGATCAAATTTATCGTTTGAATATCATACAAAAACAAAGGTATCACAAATTATTTTTGCTATGAATGATTAAGTAACTTTGAGGCCTGAGGGCCCGAAAAAAAAATGTTCATATTATCATTCCATGATATAATTGTAACGTTCTTTGACACACTTTGGCAGCAGTAAAATCGAAATGCATGTCGGTTATCATAACAAATGATGAGGGAGGATCACGGTCTTTTTCGGAGAAATATACCTGTAATAACTTTCATGTAACAATTAGACGCAGTTTCTTTTACATCTGGATCCTTTAGGTATGAGAGATTTGCAATGGACCGAAGGCATTCACTTACAAGGTACTACGCCTAAATTTAATAAAACAACAATTCACATATCTACCTAAGAGTATATGTATGTATGTAGGATAACTCCAATGATCAACTTAGCCCGTTATCCAATTTTCAGATTTTTACATAATAGTGTTGGTTCATCCATTATGGTTCACAGACTGTCAGTTCCACGAAAATCAAAATATCTTTGAAAAGATTTTAAGAATAGTACTATTAGGCCTTATACAATAATAAAGCGACATAGTTTATCCATTTAGTTTATGTGATATATATTTCATAAAAAATAAACCTTGGGTAATATGTGTTTGTTTGCCGAATAATGACGCATTAGTCGCAATCACTTATTTTGGTACACTTAACACGTTTTGAGCATTATTTGGAGATGTAATGCCGACTGGCTAAAAAGACTACTACACGACGAATATATGAGCGACGTGAGTTCGAACGAATCAATAGAACTCTTTCTTTTGAACAAAAGACACAGCACTGAGCTTACGGTATTGTATACACGTAGCAGTACTGGTTGAGTCGCATTAAATGTGTATGACTTAAATTCTCAATATGCGGTAAAATGATAACCATTTATAATGCTATGAACACGCAATATTACTTTATCAATGCTATTCAGATTTCACCTGAAGATAGCTAACATTCACATCTTTCAATTAAACATAGAAATTACCATGTTTCTTCGGATTCCCGCGTGTCAATTAAAACGGCAAGTGATGCAAAATGTCAAAACCCGCTTTATCGTGCATAAATTATGCAAATTATATGTGTCAAATAATATTTGAAATTTGAATTATTTCAATACAGCTCTTAGCTTTGTTCATTTCAATATCCAGGAAACCAATAAATCCCAACTATTTCCGTTGGTGTTTTATAGTAAAATTGGGAAAAATTGCATTTTCGACATATGCTAAATATCGCAGACTTCGCTCAAATAAACTGCAAACGGTGTACTTTAATTTCATACCAATAACTCCTGGTAGTACTCTTAAAATATTATCTCGTTAACTAGAAGGCTTTCGAGTGCCGTCCTCTTAGCCTATAATCAATGAGTGACAGGCGTAAACATTGGCTATTACAAGGCATTGTTATTAACGGCATTTGTCCGTTTTGTAACAATGAACTATTTCCCCATTGGCAAAGTTGACGGTGTTTGGAAACATTTGAGTATGAATTATGTAGATTATAGAACATATTTTCGCAACATTCTTTATTCTGGTAAAATATCTTGAAGTGGCTAATCCATATCAGCTGATTAGAAGCCATGTATGAATTTGAATGTTATCATTTTAGTTATACGTGGGATAAGTCTAATCTATATAATCTGTGTACATTATACAGATGTTATGTTTTTATATCTATGCACCTTAAAAATAATGCTTTAAAAACATTATCAAGTGAAAGTATCAATTTATCAATAAATCCCTAGAACCCCTATTTCATGAAACACAGTCCCGAAAAGAAAGTAAACACATAGTGCGTCTGAAGCCAAGTGACGTGCAATGCGTTCGGATATTTAACCGTTCCTTATAGATTTGTTTAATATCATTTAATATAATTTTATCTAATATCTATACTTCTAGTTAGTTTTATAAAAAAATGTACAAAGAAACTGTTTATTATGTTAACTTACGTCCAATTTTTCGTCTTCCTCTCTTCTCAAAATCGACTGTTTCCCCTCTCTTGTCCATGTTCTCCATTTCAAAATACTCATAGAAATCCTGGGCAGTTAGAGCTTCATCCGCTGCGTCATCCTCCCATGAAGCGCCGCACACGACAGCCAATAGCACGGAGAAAACAATAAGACATACTACCACTTTCATCTTGAAATCTGTACGTAAAATGTTACAAAAACATACCAGCATTCTAAAGGTTTTTTCTCATTTTACTAGTTTTGATATTCATCAACGTGTTTGTTTTCAAAGACACGAAAATATTCTACACTATAGGCGAAATACGAATGGACATGTAGGATCTTATCAAACATTAAACACATTTTTAAAATAAGAATACATGGAAATAGAAATGTAAATATATTATGGAAATAAAATACCGGGACAAAGATTACCCTATTTATTATTATTATTTCATTTGGTAATTATTATCTTATTTATTATTAATATTTTATTTGGTAATTTGGTAATTCTGCAATGTAGATATATTACTGGTGTAACGATTAAGACAATTATTTAAACCGGAGCTAGTCATATCAATTAAATTGTTTTCTTCATAAATACACTTTTTATTTGACATTGCAATTTGTTTTATCGGAGATTTAAAAAAACGTTAAATTAATTGATTGGACACTCTTTAGAAACGGTTCATACTGCTAATAATATGGATTTGATAAAAGAGATATCTCAATTACTTTAAGTTGCAAGGTTTTTCTATGACAAGTTCATAACCCTAAAAATCCAAGTCTAGCCTGCATGATATAACTTTATAAGGGCGAAAATAACGAGGATTAACTAAGTGTTGTATGGCATCTCAAGACACAGAATTCCAAATTCTTCAATATATATTATCTATTAAATTTGGTTTACAACTAAAGATGAATCGAAAAATGTGATTGCAAAAGTATTAACATCTACCTAGATATGGATATACCTATGCGTAGTATATGGATAAGATTGCATAGCAAAAGTATTAACCGCAATTAACCGCTGTACACAAAGTAGCCTTAAAATATTACGAGCACAGTAAATTAATATATGAGTTCATTTTACCACTCACCTTTATTCGGCTGCGAGATCCTCTTGTTGATAATTCAGATAAAGATGTGATGCGACATAAGATTTACCAGGTCATATTTATAAGGAACTCATCCCAGCTATTTCTAATATTGCTTATTTTCTTACCATTACGGCCCATTAAAATAGTTAGTAATTGGTTCAGGGCAACACTTTTGGTTTGATATCGTCTTGTCTTGATTAGACTCGCTCTGATGAATGAAGACTATGGATTGGATAAAAGTGTTTGACATTATCTCAATGGAACGAAGTTAAAAGTTATGGATATGCTTCGTAAACGGCATACTACGTAAAGGAGGCATGCTATCGAAAGAGTTGATACCTTCTTGTAAAGGCAACTAATTAACATTGGAGACTCTCACGACACAACCATTATCTGCATGACTAGGTGTCCCAGAAGAAGCGTTAGAATAAATTAAACACTGGTCAAATCTCAAACATTTGTTAAATAATCTGTTTACAGTTTTCTTTTTAACGATGTTGTGTTCAGCGATCGGCAGCAATATTTGCAACGGTTCTCTTTGGCTGATGATCACATAAACTATCCTTGATAACTACTATTGATAATGTCATAATTTTAACTCCCCAAAGTTTAATAGGAAACACAGAGTAGTGTAAAAGACATTACACGAGGCGTCATACTAAAGGGTTCAAAAGAAGTTGTAATCAAATAATTTTAATATGTTTTTATTGTATGCATTATGTGATAGATTTATGAGTGTTGTCCATTGGGTTTTATACTCTATACATAATCATTAGCTCAAATTTAATGTGTTTGATGAATTAGCTCAAATGAATTAGCTTAAATTTAATGTGTTTGATGTATTATAGTCAAGCTTTTATGAAGTGTATATATGTAATCAAATAATTTTAATATGTTTTTATTGTATGCATTATGTGATAGATTTATGAGTGTTGTCCATTGGGTTTTATACTCTATACATAATCATATTGTCATTATTATGTCTCGTGTATTTTATATTAAGTCATTATTTTTAAGCATGTATTATATTGATGTGCAGGGCCCCGAGTAAGAACAGCGGCCAGCTGATTCGGGCAACCCTGCGTAAAGATAATAAATAATAATAATAATAATAATTTCCCCATTAAATTAGATCACGTTTCTTTGCATAACTCCACACAAAATTGAACGTTTTGAGAGATTGAAACACTTATGAAAGGGGAAATGCTTGGCTACCTATAGAAAGTGTTCCCTCTTAAATATCGTGTTTGCTTTGTTTGAAATAGTCACATTTCCCCAAAATTATGTTTTCCAAAAAAAGTGGCACTTTTCAAGATTCTATACAATTAGGTTATAAAAACTAGTCTCCAGTAATATCTTAAAAATAATTGTATGTGTCTTCATTTTCAATTAAAAAGAAAGTATCTTCTTTCTTTAGCTGCTCTCTATTTGAAATGAGAAACAAAATGATCGTTTCGTGCAGGAATAGTCAATAACTTCAATCGTTGAAAAGGACCACTTTTCGGAAAACATCATTTTGGTAAAATGTGACTGTTTGGGATAAAGTTAACATGATATCGAAAAGGGGATACTTTTTTTACGGGTAGCAAGTGTTTCCCCGTTCCATAAGTAATCAAACCTCTCAAAACAGCTAATTGTGTGTGGAGTTATGCAAACAGATGTGATCTAACTTTAAAAGGGGGGCTTACTTCTTTTGAACGAACCCTTTATGTTATTTATACAACAATCGAAAGTGGTATTGTTAACATTTATATCAGCGATCCTACTCACGAGGACATTTTCGGTGTGCTGCAAGGGGCATATAATACAGTATGACATGGTCATAAAGTTGCCCAGGGTTCTTATGATAATAATTTTTAAAGGGTGCACATGAACACACATTGAGTGATTTTTAATAGAAGTTCCCGTTTATGGTTAAATAAAAATTAACAGAAACGCTTTAAAAATTAAAAGGATGTCATCAAGGGATTTTCAAAGGGAGCCCGGGAACAGGAAACGTAATTCATTGATTGATCTTTAAATGGGGCGCTGAAACAGGGACACGTAAGTCATTGAGTGATCTTTAAATGGGTCGTTGGAACAGGGAATCGTTAGTAATTGAGTGATCTTAAATTGGGCGTTGGAACAGGGAAACGCTATTCATTGATTGATCTTTAAATGAGGCGCTGGAACAGGGAAAAATTAATCATTGTGTGATCTTTAAATGGGGCGCTGGAACAGGGAAGCTAGGTCATTGAGTGATCTTTAAATTGGGCGCTGGAACAGGGAAATATACGTTATCGAAGTATCTTCAAAGGAAACGCTGCAACAGGGAAACGTACTTTATTAAACGGAGCTAGAAGATTCGCTGAAATATGTTAACGTACGTTATTGAGTGATCTTCAAAGGAAGCTCTGGAACAGGAATACTCACATTAATAAATTAGTTGAAATGCCATGAGCTGGTTAATGGCACACAAAGGGGCTCTTCATGTCTAAAAAGTACTTCGAGAGTTTAAATCACGCGTATTTAGTAAATCACGCGTATTTAGTAAATCGAGTATTTAGTAAAGCGAGTATTTAGTAAAGCGAGTATTTAGTAAAGCGCGTATTTAGTAAAGCGCGTATTTAGTAAAGTGCGTATTTAGTAAAGCGTGTATTTAGTAAAGCGCGTATTTAGTAAAGCGTGTAAGGGTCAACTTAAAAAAATAAATTGTGGTATCCCTTTGGTCAATTCTGAGTAGATCCCTAGATAAAGGGCGTTGATTAATTGCTTTTCTACCACTTTTTACTTCGGCATACTGCTACTGCTGGTCGTTTCCTATTACTCTTTTATCAATTAAACATTACCATTTCCCCAGAAACGCTGGAATTTCATCAAACATAAACAGTTTTTTTCTTCGGCTACACTTAGAATTTAGGGGATGAGTTGCCATGGTTAATTTCACGATGTACCTACTGACATAAACATTATTATTCTTTGACGAAATCTTCGCTCTTTTAATAATCATTAGCGAAACAATAAGATGTTGCATAGGCCGCAATAGCAGGCAAGCAATTTTTGTGGCCAGATATCAGTTATCTAAATAAGTCATCTTTTTCACCCAATAATACTCAATGGCCATTGCTTAAATAAAATGTAAAGAGAATTATAAAAGTTATATTAGTAAGTATATAAAAATTGCTGTCAAAAATGGGAATTAATTTTTAGTGCCCCTGTATTTTATGATAATACGAAATTGTAATCAGAATTAATTTCAACCCGTTTCATTTCTGGTTCGGTGTTACTCAGAGGACTGTACGGGCGCTTAGGAAAACAGTTTATTTTTCAACGAGAATATAATACATGTTCATTCGTTTCGAGTAACAAAATTGTGTTTTCATATTTGAGTACTTTTCACAACACACACGTTAGGTAAGGATTAGACTTTATCCTCCAGTCGTACAATACGCTCCACTGCGTTCGCTGTTGTGAGTCCGCGCTATGCATTGTAGGTAATTTTGTTCAGACGGCGCAGGACGACTCTTCGGGGACTGGTGGCACTAGTCTAGGTAAGGATGTCAATTTCATTGGACATCTCTAATTGTAACCACGTTTACTTCTATTTCTTACAGTATCAAACGTGGCCGTGGGTGAGATGACAGTGGGTGTTATTAATTAGAGATAAGTGATAGCACGCGGGGTAATTTTAGACTCGTATCTCTCAACGCTGCCCACAGTTGTGTAAATCAAATCATAACAGTTCATGGTAATAATTCCGACATAGATCAATTGTGTGTGTGTCATAAATTTTTATTTACCAAGCGTGGAAAATTAATTTAAATTTTAGGACGAAAGGCAGAAAACCTAGCCATTTGTGTTCGTCCATTATCCGTCTATAATATATAGGTGTATGACTCTGATATCAGGGGAAACTATCTGGTTATCCGTCTATAATATATAGGTGTATGACTCTGATATTAGGGGAAACTATCTGGTTATCCGTCTATAATATATAGGTGTATGACTCTGATATCAGGGGAAACTATCTGGTTATCCGTGTCCGTAAACGGATTCCATAATGTTATCGATTATAATACTAAGAAATTAATTTACCGATTAAAGGTAGATTTCTGATTGCTGGCCCGATTTTCAACTTGATATTTTCTATTTTACATGAAAGGTCATCCTTATACCGTAATTGTCACATTCCTAAAGGCCCTGTCACACCATAACGTATCGCCTCAACGTATGCCAACGTATGCGAAATATCGAAAAAATACGTTGGTGTACGTTGGTGTACGCTGATATAAGTTAGGGGTACGTTGGGGATACGTCGTTTACGTTAAGAGCACGCTGTGATACGCTGTGACAATTTGGACCACGAACAATATTGAGCATGCTCAAAATTTCTCGACGTACTCAACGTGTGCTTAATACGTTCTGCATAAGTTCCCGGTAAGTTTGTGGTACGTTAAATATACGTTGACATACGCTGACATACGTTAGTGGTACATTACTCGTACGTTACTCGTAAGTTGGTATACGTTGATTAACGTAGGCTGACGGGGAAACGCACAGCCAACGTAGTGATAACGAGTTGATAACGTATATGTGCCGTATGTCTAACGTATGCCTGACGTATTTCCAACGAGTTTCGACGTATTCTCACGTATTCACCTTATGCCGGGCGATCGTGTAAAGCCCTGCAACGTATCCATAGCGTATCCATAGCGTATTGAACGTATACATTGCGTATGACTAACGTATTGATAGCGTATCACTAACTTATAACATATTTATGACAGCGTATCACAGCGTATGCGAGCGTATGCGAGCGTGTGCTTAACGTATGCTTAACGTATACTTAACGTAGCGTAGCGTATTCGTAGCGTATGATGATGGGTTGATGTGTTCAGCACGACAGACCATGAAGAAGTGAGGATGAGATACTCAAGGGACCCATTTATATACTCAAACCCTCCATAAGTTCCCAAAACGCCGAATGCGCGCTAGCTGTACGGTAGCCCTGTCACACCATGGCGTATCGCCTGAACGTATAACAACGTATGCGAAATATCGAAAAATACGTTGGCGTACGTTGGCGTACGTTGGTGTACGCTGATACAAGTTAGGGGTAAGTTTGGGATACGTCGTATACGTTAAGAGCACGCTGTGATACGTTGTGAAAATTTGGAACACGTCGAGCCCGCGAAAAATTATTGAGCATGTTCAAAATTTCTCGACGTACTCAACGTGTGCTTAACTTACGTTCTGCATAAGTTCCCGATAGGTTCGTGGTACGTTAGACATACGTTTACAAACGCTGACATACGTTAGACATACGCTGACATACGTTAAAGGTACGTTAATCGTCTTAAGTTATAGGTTGGACATATGGATTTACGCTTCTAGATATTTTAATAGTTATCATGTAGGCTGCGTTTACTTGAACTGGCAACACGTGTCCCGCCGTGTACGAAACTCAATTTCTGCAACGGCATAAGTCACGTGTTCGTTGTACGCCGAGGATACGCTGAGGATACGTCGAGCACGGCAGACATACGCTACGAATACGTTGGTCATACGCTCGCCGATCGCATACGCTGTGATACGCTGTCATAAGTTTGTTATAAGTTAGTGATACGCTATCAATACGTTAGTCATACGCTATGTATGCGTTTAATACGCTATGGATACGTCCATTCCATCACCGATGTTGACGCAATTCGTTGGGAAGTTGGACGTTCTTGGACGTTCTCGGACGTTCTCGGACTCTGACAATTTTCGAGCTATTTTTTGAATACGTCGGCATACGTTCAGGCCACGTTCAGGCCATACGCCATGGTGTGACAGGGCCTTTAAGGCCCTGTCACACCATAACGTATCGCCTCAACGTATGCCGACGTATGCGAAATATCGAAAAATACGTTGGTGTACGTTGGTGTACGCTGATATAAGTTAGGGGTGCGTTGGGGATACGTCGTTTACGTTAAGAGCACGCTGTGATACGCTGTGACAATTTGGACCACGAAAAAATATTGAGCATGCTCAAAATTTCTCGACGTACTCAACGTGTGTTTAATACGTTCTGCATAAGTTCCCGGTAAGTTTGTGGTACGTTAAATATACGTTGACATACGCTGACATACGTTAGTGGTACGTTACTCGTACGTTACTCGTAAGTTGGTATACGTTGATGAACGTAGGCTGACGGGGAAACGCGCAGCCAACGTAGTGATAACGAGTTGACAACGTATATGTGTCGTATGTCTAACGTATGCCTGACGTATTTCCAACGAGTTTCGACGTATTCTCACGTATTCACCTTATGCCGGGCGATCGTGTAAGGCCCTGTCACGTATCCATAGCGTATAAACGCATACATTGCGTATGACCAACGTATTGATAGCGTATCACTAACTTATAACATACTTATGACAGCGTATCACAGCGTATGCTTAACGTATGCTTAACGTATACTTAACGTAGCGTAGCGTATGATGATGGGTTGATGTGTTCAGCACGACAGACCATGAAGAAGTGAGGATGAGATACTCAAGGGACCCATTTATATACTCAAACCCTCCATAAGTTCCCAAAACGCCGAATGCGCGCTAGCTGTACGGTAGCCCTGTCACACCATGGCGTATCGCCTGAACGTATAACAACGTATGCGAAATATCGAAAAATACGTTGGCGTACGTTGGCGTACGTTGGTGTACGCTGATACAAGTTAGGGGTAAGTTTGGAATACGTCGTATACGTTAAGAGCACGCTGTGATACGTTGTGAAAATTTGGAACACGTCGAGCCCGCGAAAAATTATTGAGCATGTTCAAAATTTCTCGACGTACTCAACGTGTGCTTAACTTACGTTCTGCATAAGTTCCCGATAGGTTCGTGGTACGTTAGACATATGTTTACAAACGCTAACATACGTTAGACATACGCTGACATACGTTAGAGGTACGTTAATCGTCTTAAGTTATAGGTTGGACATATGGATTTACCCTTCTAGATATTTTAATAGTTATCATCTAGGCTGCGTTTACTTGAACTGGCAACACTTGTCCCGCCGTGTACGAAACTCAATTTCTGCAACGCCATAAGTCACGTGTTCGTTGTACGCCGAGGATACGCTGAGGATACGTCGAGCACGGCAGACATACGCTACGAATACGTTGGTCATACGCTCGCCGATCGCATACGCTGTGATACGCTGTCATAAGTTTGTTATAAGTTAGTGATACGCTATCAATACGTTAGTCATACGCTATGTATGCGTTTAATACGCTATGGATACGTCCATTCCATCACCGATGTTGACGCAATTCGTTGGGAAGTTGGACGTTCTTGGACGTTCTCGGACTCTGACAATTTTCGAGCTATTTTTTGAATACGTCGGCATACGTTCAGGCCACGTTCAGGCCATACGCTATGGTGTGACAGGGCCTTAAGTTTGAGTTGCATAACTCCAATGGTTCTTATTTTAGAAGCACAAGGTCACAAGACTTTTGCTCATTGAGCAGTACATAAACTGGCTTGAGGTTAACTATGCACCTTTGGCAGTAATTCACCACATTTTAGCCTATACTTTCTAAATGGAACATTTCTGGCCCCTAAGATTTTACAGACACAATGAGAAAAATATAGGGATTTTTCTGATATCAAAATATCATGATGTGAAAAAAAAATCATAGCCAAAAAAAGGTGATCGGAATATACACCTTTAATAATATATCAAACAATTGAAGAGCATACTTGGTTTAAGACCCATTGCTAAGTTCGATTTCCTGGATAGGATAAAAGACCGGATTGTCATTGACAGCCAATTTACAGCCATGGTAGTATGAGCTTTGAACCATTGCATAAATCACATCGCAAGTTATGCGCTAAGATTTTGCGATGATAATATAAAATCTATATTCTTTATTATGATACTCATCGGTGCGTATCTAATTAGAACAAGATGGGTATGAATACGTGGGTCGAAAATTAATTTACTCTCGGAAATTATATGTTGAATTCTTTCGCTATATAATAGCTTCAATTCATATTTAGTAATAAATATCTGTCTTAATTAATGTTATTATTAATTAGCGATCGACTCGCTACAAATCAGTATAAATAGGCCATGGTTTTGTGTGCAGGGGAAATATCTCTTGCGGACTCGACGACTACTTAGCTCCAAACAGAACCGAACCCGAAAACAGGTACGTTTGTAATTCAATGCTTACTTTATCAGTATTTATATACAGTTGTAAATCCTAAAAAGCCATAATTTCAATAACCTTGGAATACCAGTTGGACTGTTGCCTCCAGAGTATTTGGGTTATTATGTCATGCTTTTATTAGTTCAGCAGCTCTCATGGTAACGAATTTTCTGATTTACAATAACATTACCTTAAAAACCTTACAAAGCTACAAACGCTGGCAGGCCTTGTAACCAGGCGAAGATGTACACGATGCGCCCACACTTGCGTTTCGTTTTGATTTAACACACAAGCGCAGCTTACGATCCATCATTTCTAAATAATTCTAAATACGTCAAAATTAAATAATTTCATTCTTAAATAGTTGGAATTGGAAAGCAACTAAATATTAATGCAAGGAATATGTATTAGGTTTGTCGGTTATTTAATCTCAAACAGTGTGAGGTTGTAAGAATATTATGTTTTACATCAGATACTATAGTACATCGAAGACGACGAGATTTTAATTAACATTATTATTAATAATAATATTTTTTGTTAGATTTTAAAATACCTATTTAACGATGAAAATTAAAAGTAGTATCTATACTGGAATCGGTTTGTCATCTACACTTGAACGGTTGGGGTTCGAAACATTTAGTTTTCTGTTAATTTCGTGGTTCAAATCTGCGATTTATAAATCTTTAAGATTTATAAATCGCAGATTTGTTTGGATTTATGAACCCATACGCATTATAGAAAGGTTATTTGAGTTTACCGTCGTCCGATACTTGACTGATAAAAATCAGATGCATGTCCACAGTTGCATTCGTAATCAGTGGCGTAGCTCAGGGGGGGGGGGGCAGGGGGGGCAAATGCCCCCCCCTGACGAAAAAATCCAATTTGAGCCCCCGCCCCCCACCCCTCTAAAAAAAAAAAAAGGGGTGAGAAAAAAAGGAAATAGGAAAAAATTGAGACAAAAGACCGATGTTATTAGGCAAAAAGAAGGCAAAATTGTAAATGTAGTACATTTACTGTGCGATATTTTTTGACTGTGCGATATTTTTTGGACTGTGCGAAATTTTTTGAGCCCCCCCCCCACTTACGTGAAATTCACGAGGTAAGTGACTAGAATTTTTTGGGGGGCAACCTTTTACGAAAATTTTAGAAATCTTGCCCCCCCTGAAAAAAATCCTAGCTACGCCACTGTTCGTAATTGTACAACTTTAGGTCTTACAACATGACACGAGCCTGTAATACGTGCATTACAGTTTTGAAGTACAAATAATGGCCTATACGGGATGTATGTATTGTTTGTATGAGTTCATGGTTATTTTTCCACACATATGTATGTCTGGGTTGATTCATAGACCCTCTGAATACGTGAAAATGGAGAGCCTAACCGATTTATAACATTTGGCCTAAAGGTTTCCTGGTCTTAATCAGGACGCAAGTGACCCTCAATTGTTATTGGATTGGGGTGTTCAGAGGTTTAATGATTTAAATATTATGAATACTAAAGATTACGTATTATAAACTCAGATTATCAATCATTTTAAATCATTATTTGGGCTTGATTTAAATCAGAAGATATGCTGAAGATATTTATACGATTTCGATTTCGATTTCGGAAATCAACATCCAAGTATACCAAAAATATACCCTATATTTCTTACGGTATATATTTAATCGTTATGAAAACGTACAATCATTTATTCTTTGGTTTCGTGCAGATATCAAGATGAAAGCTATCGTGTGTCTTATTGTTTTCTCTGTGGTAATGGCTGCCGTGTGCGGCGCTCCGTGGGAGGAAGAGGATGAAGGCGACACCTTAAGAAGGATATTCTGGTAGACTCATGCAGGGGGAGGAACACGAAGGTTGGCATATTTGGTTCATATTTTGTATATTGAGTTAGTGCCCCAAATTATGCCCAGTGGTGAAATAAAAAAATTCTCCGACCCCCTTAGGCTAAGATTCATGACCCCCCTAAATGTGGCCCCCCTGGAACGGCAATTATATAAGAAAAAGTAATAAAAGTAGTACATTGGATGAGTCCAAACGAACAGAAAGGTACTGCCAATGAGAATCAAACTTCTCATGAGGTAAATTAGTACCCTCCGCTTTGTAAATATGATAAGATGTGTGAAAAAAGTTATTGGGTTAGTCTATTTTTTCAAAGGGGTGTTTTCCTATTTTCGTGTTTTCAGGAAACTTTAAAAAATGCAATTATTGGACAAAATTTGATTAAAAAAAACAAAACTTTCATATTTTTTAATTTTTTAAATTTTAACATATAATCTATTTATATCATTGCTTAATCAAATTTAAAAGTCAAAATAATGGTATCTCCTCTGATTCAGTATAAACCAACCTCAAAAAGACGAGCAGTTTTGTAAAAGTATGAAAATGCACATTTGTAATTATGCTGAGTTTTCTACAAATGGTTTGTGTAATAGTCTTTTTTATTCCAATGCAACTACTCCTTGGACACAAAGTAGGGCCAACATAGTCCCTTTATGTCATTAACTATTGTTTATAGGTCAAACCATTTTATTGGAGGGGTGTTTTTGTCAATACATTATCTGAATTGCACTAAAATAGATGCCTTGTTGATCGTTAAGTTAAATAACGGGTTGTTTTCTCGGGCCACCCACTCAAATATACCACTACCCCTATACCACTCACCCCACACCACAACACCCCAACCAACACAACCCACTCCACCACCCCTTAAAACAGAGTGTCAAACAACAGGGTTATGTTATAGGGAGTAAACCCTAGCGCTTTACATCACGCATCAGGGTGAGCTATTGCTGATCAGCCGAAACTATACCTGTAAGGATTATCACTGAGTAGCATCATCAGCCAATGTTTTCAACACCCTACCCCACCCCACCCACCCCACCCCACCCCACCCACCCCATCAAGAGATCTACTCAAAATTCACCAACCCACTTTTTTCCCTCCTGAAAACATGGTATTAAAAGATTATTTGGTGAACATTCTGCAAATGGTAACAGAGAGTATACTAGGTAGTTGAAACACACGTGAGACTGAAATCCGACTCCAAGGCCTGCAAGTTCTGTTCTGCAAGTCAACTAAAGTCGTTGCAAGGATTAGATTACTTTTTGACGGAAGGTGGAGGGGCCTTTGACACTTTGGATGACATCACAATAGCCTGTTAAATGCAGGTTTTGAAAGAAAAAAGTGTGATGAAATAAAAAGGAAAAGAAGGAAAATTTTATTTGAAAACTGATTACAAAACGCACATTAAAAATGAAGATAATTGTCCTGATCACTGCTCAAAGTATGCCCTTACCGATCCAACAAGTCCCGACTATGATGAGAGCTGTGATCATGACCATGATGTACAATGTAACAGATGTTATAAACTAGAGAGGGTACTCGCCGATGTCAAAAATGCTATTCAAAGCTCCACGCTGCCAGAAGATGAAGTACAACGTCTTCTTTATGAGTTTGACATTGCAAAGTCAGATGTTGGTGCATGGAAAGCTCATATTCTTAGAACATACAACCAAGAATCCGCAAAACACGATGTTCTAAACTCAATGGATGACAAAAGCATCATGCTTGTCATGGACTGGGCGATGAGAAGTTTTAACCTACTAGATTTAGAGAGCAAATGTCTGATTTTCTTGGAAAACGTGGCCGTAGTTGGCATGTAGCGTGTGTGATCGCAAGATCAAAGATTGATGGCAAATTGGAAGTAGAGTGTTATGTACACCTCTTTAATTCTTGTACTCAGAATTGGTATGCTGTTTCATCAATCATTGAAGATGTTCTGAAACATGTGAGGAATCAAAATGAAGATGTTTCTAAAGCGTTCTTAAAGAGTGACAATGCTGGCTGCTACCATAGCAGCCAGCTTCTGTTAGCCTTACCACAAATTGGTGAAAGAGTTGGAATTACCATTGCACGATATGATTTCTCCGACCCACAATCAGGGGAGGATATTTGCAATAGGAAAATTGCTCCAAAAAGTGAAAGCGCATATCCGTAGGTTTGTCAATGAGAAGCACGATGTAGTTACAGCTCAAGATATGAAAACAGCTCTAGAGTCCAATGGAGTAAAAGGCTGAAGTAGATACTTCAAAATCACCAGGGGCAGGTGAAAGTATTGAAGGAGTGAGTTTGTTGAACAATTTCGCATATGCATGATATGAGAAGGAAGGTATCCGCTGCTGGAAAGCTACAACCAGGGAGAAGGAAAGGTTATCAAGCCCACTCTAGAGAAAACCCCTGTTATGACTGAGCTAAGAGTGTTGAAGCACAACATCAAGAAACTTCAGCAAATGGACATGTTGCTGAACAGGGTTTCAGTTCTAAGCCTATACTATTTTTTTGTAACGAACCAGGATGTATCCTTTCATTTTCCTCTGTTGATGATGCAGAACGTCATATGGACACAGGTACCCACACAAAGGAGGAAGAAAAGGACACGTCATATGACAAAATCAAGAAAAGGTGGGAAATGAAAGTATCCGAGTTGCAGATGACACGTGAACAACAAGCACCTCTTCAACCATCACAAGCATCAATATCAGATGAAGAACAAGAGTATCAAAGACAACACGGATGGGCTTTGAAAGTTATAAAGCGGGCACCGAGAATTCAAGAAAAGGTGATAAACTATCTAACAGCCAAATTCAATGAAGGGGCTCGAACCGGAAATATAGCAGATCCAGCTCAGGTCGCCATTAAAATGCGTCACAAACAGGATTCATTACACAACCTGGAATTCTTGCCACATGAATGGCGCTCTGAAAGACAAATTTCAAGTTTCTTCGGATGTTTGTCTTCACGTCAAAGACGGGCTGAATTAGACATCCTGTTAAGTGCTGCGGAGGTAGAAGAAGATATGTGGGATGAGGAACACAACCGGAGAGAAATAAGAAATGCCGTTTTCGGTACACTTGATTTTGGACACCCTTTAGTTTACCAGGAGCATGATTTATGCAAACAAGCTAAAAAACATAAACTCAACCAATTCAAGCTGAAATACTTAGAAAAAAATGTGTGTCCAATGTAAGATACACTCGCTCTATATAATTTCCAAACAAGTATGTCTTTTACACTCGGCTAACACCACGCAATGGATGAAAGTGAGTGGGGTTCGAATCTCAAATGAAGGATAAAAGTTACCAAAAGAACAATACCAAATATACATAATGATTTAGGTCTCTTATTAAACAGTATTATTAAAACAAACACAACATAATATCAACATACATTTATATGCAACAAAAGAATAACAATTCATTGGTACAAAACAATACATCAAAGATCAAAACACAGTTCCCCCAAACGATGCGTAGAATCTATAGACGCATAGACAGACGTAACGTAGAACACAAACTTCGCGAGAATGTCCATCACTGGGTAGCTAGTCCAGGAGAAATACTCTGCGGATGGTACTACAGGGAAGGTGGGGCTTGAAGACAAGAGAATCGGATAAGAAGCATCGGTGACCTTAGTGAAGAAGTCTGAGGGACCTTTCGATGTCTGGTATTCGCGGTCGCTGTCCATTGTGAAACTCTTTAGCCGTTTCTAGGCCAGACGCACATCGTCGAATGAAGACATACGCACCATGACAAATTACGTCATCCTTGTCCATCTCGTCCCGACATACCTGTAGTGGTATAAACATCACATGTACAACAATGTAAACAAGAACTTGTGGAGTTCCATCTCGACAATGTGGACTGAGATGTAATACAGATCTTACTGAAACTTAATTAACTAAAGACACAGTTCAGAAACCAATTTAAAATACTACATCAAAACGTAAAATCTAGAGGTTGAATTAACTGATAGCGGTGTAAACTAAAATCGTATTATGATCATATTATATTCCTGACAACAAAGCACTTATGACCATTCATTATAGTCAACCAAAGAAATAATATGAAACAACAAAATAATACTTTCAATAGCTCAATAGGCACATCTTTTACACACTAAACATGCTAAAATCAGTCATCCCTGATCTATGCTCTAAAACGCCAAATAGATCAGGACTATAAGTTAATCAACTTCTACAACATAAAATACTAAATTAGTAACAACTGTAATAGTCTTCTAATACAACATTAGGACTACATACATTATTCTAACAACATGATCAAAGTGAATATCCAAGTGTAGTAACTTCCGTACAACCACATATTGCTCTCATAATATTTAGAGATAACATGCGTGCACCTAAACCAATGGTAAATCCAACATTATAGCATCATACTTGGATAATCACATACATTATATACCTACATTAGTATTTAAACAACATTCACCATTTACTATATAACAAAGTGGCATAAGCTCTTACCTGTAGTGGTATAAACATCACATGTACAACAATGTAAACAAGAACTTGTGGAGTTCCATCTCGACAATGTGGACTGAGATGTAATACAGATCTTACTGAAGACTGGTAGGGTTTACAAGTCTATATATCTGATCCCAGCACAATGTAGTTTTACAGGTGTACATTCCAAGAAAATGATGTCATATCAACAGGAAGTGCTTAACCCAAAATATCAGTATAACAGCAAACACAAGCGGTACGTGTGTTTACTGAGAAAATCTACGTCACAATATTAGGCCTAAGACCTTGTACAATAATAAGCAAGGCGAAAAGGTCATGACATGGTAACAGGTCCCATTCATAAATAATAATCAGCTTTTATAGAATAATACACATTTCATGTCTTGAGAATGTGTGACCTCACAGATGATATTTCAATAACAAAACAAATCTAGGAATTGTGTGGGCATTTCTTCCACATAATCACTTGCATCATCTAGAAAACATAATAGGCAACAACCTTGTACAGGTTAAATCTTAAACTCTTATGTTTCGCTTTACATCAGTGAGGGTTAAAATCATCAACACTTGGGGAAAGTACATATTACTATCTATTTTGTATGTTTTTGATAACAGACAAAAATCCGAAAAATTAACTCCAAATTTGCCAAAATTAGGGTGTGTTACACCAATTTGAAATTGACCCAGTTGGAACAACATCAAGGAAAGCTAGCTTCATTAAGCCTCTGCAGCTATTCATCAACAATGTCCATGCTTTCAAGATAATTAGTTATATTGTGTTACACATTTAGCATTTGGCTTATTCTTCAGAAAGTGAAATGTTATTTTGTGCTAGCTACAGTTCCTAATCTGTACAAGAATTCTTCTTTGATATATAGGAAGAAAAACATTTGTAACTTTGCGCAATATTCTTGAGACCACTATTTCTGGCTCATGTATGTTATGAGTGATATAGTAATGAGTACACAAATGGCATCGCAGTTAAAATCTGAATCTATTGTACTTCTATATCAATCATTTTGTGGCCTTGCTTTTGGTAACAAATGTAGCATTTGATATGACTTTTTTTAAATGTTAGTATAAATCATTTGCTCATTCATGCATGGATAATAAAACATCAACATTTGTATTATGAAAATGATTCTCGAGTATCTAAGGGAATTACCAACAACTCCGTTTGTGGTCTAATTTTTTTTACAAAATAATTTAGCTTGAAACAAAAAAGTTTCACCTTCTAGAGATTGAGCTATTTGATAATTATTTGTGCATTATCAAACAATATACATTTTACTATCACCAGTTAAATGTTGAACTCAATTATTATGGTTATTAAATTTTGTTTGATTAATTTAAGGGTTGGATGCATATGTAAAACATTGATTGCTGAGTACTGACAAAGCAAGATATAAAGTACGGTACAATTCATGAAAATGCACAAAGAGGGTATAATAGGAACACAGAAAAGGTGATAAAGGCAAATAAACACCCTCTTATATAATGGAACGCTCTTAATTTGACTATAAGTTTTAGTCTGCTCATTAACAATGCTCAGATTAAAGAATGAATACTGAATATGACTACTTAATATATGTTCTACCTTGTACAATTACCAAGCTTTATTAAATGCGTCAAACGTAAAACCATTATAGGACATACACCCCTACGTAATAATGGTATCAACCTTGTATGGTCATGTGTTTGAGCCAGCATACAATAAGCATACCCATGTGTATTCACATGGTTCAAGTAAAAACAACTAGTGTATTATTCGGTGCCACATTAAAGTTTAAAATGCTATGTAAATTGTGAATTCCCTATAAAAATAATGGAATAACCCACTTTTAAGAGGGTTAAACCATTTAAAATGGTTACACGAGTGAGCCGGTCAAATGATGAGTTTATTGGACTGAGTGGGAAACTAAATGGGGAACAATTTGTTTGACAATGGTTCAAAACAAGTCAACATGGAAGGGGAAATGGGCATTAAATACATTATAATATTTGCTAAAAATACAAAAGTGTACCTTCATTAATGTCAAGTGATCAAAATACTCATCATGGCACCATTATTTGAAATGCATTTTTATAAACATTAACAATAGGGTAATACATGGCGCAAATATTTAAAAAAAAAAGAAGATATGAACATTGTTTTTTTTTTAATGAAAAACGGTGAAAATCACACTTTTGAGATATTTCTAAAACCATGAAAAGTAGCACCACCCTTATTCTTCATAATGGAACATTCCAAAATAATTTTTAGTTGTTCTGTGTATTTTTGAATAGTAGAAAGATGTCACATCAGATGTACGAAAAGAGAAAGTGATTAAAGGTACCTTCATTGTTATAAACATAGCAACACATGTCTCCTAAATTCAATATTATCAAGTTTTCAACGGGGATATTTTAGCCTCGTTTTGAGGGGCTAGTATATCTCCCTAAGGGGGGTACCTGAGAATTTTTCATACTGATATTCATGAATGCTTTGAGGAACACAACAAAACTTCATAGTATGAGTAAAAAATGCTGACCCCTCTTTTCCTGGATTTTGCAATACTGCATGGTTTTCTCAGAATGTCTGTGTTAACAGCGCAAGACTTTTATGAGTATTTTGAAGTGGAAAATATGGACATGGCAAATAGAGCGGCAGACGCTACTTTAGTTGAGAAGAGAGCAAGGCGGAAAGCTGGACGTATGTTCATTTGTATTTAAAATATCTTGAACATAGTTTTCCTCAATTAGATATTTGGGAACATGCATGAATATTATAGTCCCGCGGGCCAAAGCAATCCACTAGGCGTGTCTATTTTTAAACGTGCGTCATCAGATTAAATATCGCCTGTTGTACGTGGCAACATTGCAATATGTTCATACCTTTGAATCCCTGTTTTTAATACATAAGTTTGTCCAGAGATTATCACTTCTTGTGTTATTGGTTTTGGTTTACACAGTGGTTTCACGTCGGAGGTATGTTCTTACCGGTACGTCCTGCTTCAATACAAAGGGACTTTTAAAGGATAAATTAGACCTATTGATTGACACTAACATTAATTATAGGCCTAGTGGTCACAAGAATAGTGCCTACATTTGACAAGAGTTTGTTTCCCTTTGTTCTCTTTGAAATAACAGCGTGTAAAACCCCCTCAGGTATGCAATGCCAATTATGTAACTTGAGGATCAAGAACAAGAACAACATGAGACGCTATGTGCTGTGCGGAGGGTGTAAGTATATTATCAGGAATTCTATTAATTTTGGGATAGGAAATTGCTATACTGATGTACGTAGCGAAAACAGTCCCTTTGCATATTTACATAAATTAGGGTAATCGTCCGGAATGCGTCCGTGACCGGCGTTTAACGCGTTTAACCAGGTTTAACGTCATTTTTGGTCAGCATCGGTTTGGTGGCGCTGTTCTCGCGGTAGATTTACACAGACGACGGTGGCCACGCGAAACCTAAATTTTGAATTCGTATTGGAATAACACGTAATCGCGAATGTTAATCTTATCATTTTGACAAATTCATTATAATTAGAAGAATTTTCATCGTTAATCGGGCGATGACTGTTAAAAATTAATTCAAAATGGTGCACTCCCGTTGCCATATTGGGTCATCTGAGAGACGCGTGGCCAGCGTTGCGTCGTCTGCTACAATCACGCCTTATCGGTATAGCGCCACCAATAATATGCTGACCAAATTTTAATTTAAAAGTGGCTTCCGATCGGCAAGCGGAGTGGCACACCCCTGATATTATCATACAGTCATCAAAAAAGTAACTATACAGGTAATAAATGGGCTTCTAACTCTAAAAATATATATAGTCTACTAAAAATATCAAATGATAAAGTTGTTGACAAATTCATCTCCTTTAACATGAGATATTGCTCGCTAGGATCGGGTGATTATTGAGGAAATGACACTCCCAAATGTAAGGTGAAGTCCGATTTTTATTTTCACATTTTTATTTTCTACCCGCGGACCCATCTTCGGGTACCTTATCGATTACCGGTAGTGCAGTTGGGGGATGCATGCACAGGTTGGACAGTCGGCCGTATTGTTCCGATGGATCAATACGCCACACACACGCTACCTGTCATACTCTCCCTGTGTTGAAATGTAAAATGTGACTTTACCTTACATTTTGGATTGTCACTTCTTTAATATTCAACCGATCCTAGCGTGCAATATCTCATATTAAAGAAGACAAATTTGTCAACGACTTTATAATTTAATATTTTTAGATAGGATATATATATTTTTAGAGTTAAAATTCCATTTATTACCTGTATAGTTCCTTTTTTGATGACTGTACATGTATCACATTCATAACATTTGGGAATTGATTCATATCCAGGATACCTTACATGCCCATCTTTATTTCGTCTAAAATGTTTATACAGGGCCTACATTAATGCTGCACGATGATAATCCATTATTATCATCTACACTATATGTGAGGAAGTCTTATGATTTAATAAATGTTAATATGCGTTCAGAATTCATTTATACGGTACGATCATTTCGAACAATATCATTGAAATTTGTTAATGTCCTGCCAAATATTGCGCTTGTATTCGATCGTCTGAATGGTCCGCATATCTCGGTAGCGGTATAGTGTAGAAGTCCTAATAATGCGAATGATCTCACTGAATACAATGTCATGCTCTACCCCACATCTAACACAGTTCTCAACAACAGAATAAATGTCGGTATCCTAATTTGCCTACTTGAGACGTCTGTGCTACTCCTATCGCGTCTTTTGCTCCTATAGCGTCCACACAGCGCCCCCTATCATTTCGTTCTGTGATGAGTTTATAGACTGTACTCAAGTCTCAAGTGTTACGTTTCAAAGTGGTTCATCCATTCATTCGTGCACATCCTATCTGATGCAGACGTCTGATCTGATGCGGGATCTGATGATGGGCTCTAAAATGGTTTATCCACCCTATAAATACCAACCACCCAGCAATAGCGCAACCAGTCACTCAAAAAAAATGAAGGGGAATGCAAAGTTTAAAAATTCGAGAAAATAGCTCTATATGAAATAAATAAATAAATAAATAATTAATAAATAGAAAATAGATAGATGGATGGATGGATGGATGGATCCAGGATCAGTAGCGTAGCCAGGGGAGTGCCCCCCCTGAAAAAAAATTGACCGGGAAAATCGGGAAGACAGCGAAAAATCGGGAAGGAAAAGAAGGGAGAAAAAAAAAGATAAGATAAAGGGGAGAGAGAGGAAGGAAAAAAGGAAGAAAAAGGGGAAAAAAGGTACATTTTGGTTATAAACAAGTGATAGAAGTTTGCATTTTGGGGGACACATGCGCGCGTAGCGCGCGATTTTTTTTTGTACAACGGGATGAAATTCCAAGATCGGGAAGAAAATGGGTTTGCCCCCCCTGACAAGGAAAGCTGGCTACGCCACTGTCCAGGATGGATGGATGGATGGATGGATTGGATAGATAGATAAATACATTAATTGATTGATTGATTGACATTAATTGATTGATTAACATTAATTAGTTATTTCATTCATTCAGTCTGTCTTAAATTATAAATATGGTCTACTGGCTTTTTATACCGTAATACTTTTTACACCAACTGAGTTTTCTGAGTTTCGGTATACCCTGCGTGTGTTACCCTGAGTATGACCCTGAATAGATTATTATTGGGTCAATCCAACTCACTAATAGGTTGGTAACCTCGTTTACAATCTTGTGATCGCTTAAATGAATAATTGAGGGGCACCTCATTTGCACCTGTTGAATATTAAAATATCACGATTTTAATTTATTCTTTCATGGAAAATAGAATTTTCTCACATACTTTACGAATAGTTTAATACATCGGTAGGCCAGATAGTACTCCATACTCGGAATGTTAGTCAAAATAAATGAAGGTTTTTAAACAAAACGATGTCCACATTTAGTATATTCCCTATTGTGTAATGATGGGGTCCAATATACATTTGAGAGCAGACCTGCTGAACAACAACATCAAGTTCCCGTCCGGCGACAACACGAAAAAGAGACTTTGTTTTTGTTTGATCCTCCCTAAGGAACTCGGCAGGAACGACCTTCGTCGCTATTTCGCCAAGCTGACCATTACTGGCCAGTATCGTTACATACAAATTTTACGTCTATTTGGAAACATCATAAAGGATGCTCCTTTTTTGGACGTTACAATGATTGCTCTTGGAGTTTATGACAATCGCTTGAGATGGGATTCGAACCCACAACCTTTCGATTGCAGGTCTGATGCTCTAGCCATTGCGCCACGACACTCCTCGGGGCTATTTGGCAGTACTTGGGGCTATTTGGCAGTACTTTCCGATTGGAATGTGGCAGAAAACGATTTAAGTTGGCATTACGGTAAATAAACTCATCAACTGATAGATCTATCTGTCAGCTTTTAAGTCGTAGATCTGAATCCTCGCTATGTAGTTGATGATAGACAGTCGTAGCAGGTGGCCAAATTGTCCCACCAATTAAGTGGGCAAATATGGCCACCAAGACAAAATGCGTAATAAATTCACTATTTTTCATATTTCAAACCCAAAATAATAGTTTCACTGAAGTAAAAATATGTTGGGGTAAGATTTATGTTTGATTTCCTGTTTGAATTAAGCAAATTATGATACTTGTTGAAGAGATAAAGAACATTTTGTGACAGGGTAGTGCTAATTTAATTTAGGGTTTTTTAGAACCCTGAACCCCAAAAGTTTGAAAAAAGGGGTTATTTTGGATTTTCAGCTTATTTATTGCGCCAAAATGAAGAAAAAAAATATGCGCAAAACGCGCAAGAACTCCCCTGTTTTGTGATTTTGGGTTTGAGACTGAGAGGCGTGATATCTCCCAGCGCTATATCTATATGTACCTGTCGTTTACTGCGACAATTTCCACAAATGGGATATGTATGTGTCGCAGGCGCATTGTGACTAATATACTCATTACTAATAGGCTTATATGCCTAAGGCCTTGCCAACTTGATTTTTAGTTTCCCGTAACCCGCCCGCGCTTCATTTTCATGCCAGCGTTTGAATTCATTATTAAAATTTTGGAAAAAAATACCGTTTTTGCAATGAAAACGTCAAAATTCATGCATTTTGTGTGATGAAATTGTGAAATGATTCATTTTGACCAGAATAGCCTTTCTGTAACTTAGGCCAAGTAAAATAATAAACATGTTACTCGTCCGGACTTTTTAAAAAAGTTGGTGAGGGAGGCCCTTATTATTTGTTATTTGTCACAAATTTGTTATTAAATTCTGTGCTAAGTTCCCATTGTTGAATGTTTGTCATCATAAGTCGTCAATCATAAAAAACGGGGAGGCCCTCATTATTTTTTGTTTTTTCCTCCTTGCTCTACTCCTAGCCTGGAAATCTTGTGTGGACTGTGTTTATAAATGATACCCAAGCACTTCCTATCATCTCTTTTATCACAACCGTTGGTGAAACAAAGTTAAAGAGGAAATAACAAAAATATTGACAATCTCAAAAAATTGGTGAGGGCGGGGACGAGTAACACGTTTATTATTTTACTTGGCCTTACATATATCTAAATTGACCTATTTCATTCTATGATGGTGTGCAGCGGTGTGTAACAATACGTCTGACATCCACATTTTGTATAATAATGAAAGTCGTAAATAATGAATAATGAATAATGAAATGGTTGCCTCCCCTGTTTTGAAAAAAAAATGTTACGGGAAACTAAAGATCAAGTTGGCGAGGAGGCCTAAAATAGCAAACTAATAAAAACAGGGACAATCGAAAGTAGGGACAAGAAACTAATTGTACTATTATATAAGGCCCCTTGCAATTAAATGTGAGTTGCGTTTTTGAAAAGCAGGACGCGGTGACTATTTATTATTGATATTGTAATATTTTGGGGTAAAGTCACCTGATTTAATATTTTCGGCGTTGTTAACTATTATCCAAGGTACAAATACAATTCAAATGCTGTTAATTATGTCCTACCACCACCTACTGCCTTGGATTTGCATTTTGTTTCTTTTATAAAGGAGTCTACTCATATTTGCATCCCTATTTTGAATATTAATGAGATATTCGATCGATGTTTGTAATTTTTTACCCGTTACGCTAGCTCGGAGAATTTTAAAGATGGCGATCGTAAACAAACCTGAAATATTACCCAGAATGCACTAGGAAACTCCAAAGAACTTCTGAAGCGATTGCGCAGTAATCAACTGCAGTGCCTACGAATATGCTTCAAATGCACACATTTCAATACAAAGCGACAGTTGCAAGTTTCGTGCAGAGTTTTTTACTTCCCAGAAATGTTTTCCCAATCCGGAAGTATTGAAATGCGGCTCATCGGCTAATTTTATCGTCAGAAAAGTGTTAAAAAGCTGGTAAGGGTATGGTGTATAAGTCCCAAGTATGCAAATGAGGATAATGAGATTTATTCCGTTGTTGAGTACTGGGTAGATGTGTGGTAGAGCATGACATTGTATTCAGTAAGCTCATTTGCATACTTGGGACTTCTACACCATGTTTGGGACTTCTACACCATGTAACATGTGATTTCGTCCAATGGCCATTTCGTCCATCGTCATTTCGTCCATAGCCATTTTGTCCAATAACCATTTCGTCCAATAGCCATTTCGTCCAATAACCATTTTGTCCAATAGCCATTTCGTCCAATATCCATTTCGTCCAATAGCCATTTCGTCCAATAGCCAATTCGTCCAATAACCAATTCGTCCAATAACCATTTCGTCCAATAGCCATTTCGTCCAATAACCAATTCGTCCAATAACCAATTCGTCCAATAACCATTTCGTCCAATAACCATTTCGTCCAATAGCCATTTCGTCCAATAACCATTTCGTCCAATAGCCATTTCGTCCAATGACCATTTCGTCCAATAACCATTTCGTCCAATAGACATTTCATCCAATAGCCAATAAATCATTACGTGAGATAAATAATAATCATTACTAGTTACAAAAGAAGGATCTTTGAGTGGATGGACTACAGAAAATTACTATCAACTGATGATCTTAATATCCCAAGTTATTGCTGCAGCGGTGAATGGTGACGCTGGGCCCGAGTCAAGTACATTATAAGGAAATGAATATTCAGCGAATGTGCTATTAAAAAAAACAAATCGCCTGTTGCCATTGATGTACATAATTATAGCCTACAAATTGACATGATTCGACAAATTATACCCCATATTATATTAAGTTAAAGAATAAAAGTTGTAAATCAGTGGCATAACATTCAGGAGTGGGAAAGTCTTCCCCCACTTGACCGTCGTACTGAGTCTAAGTAAATGAAGTTCAACAACACAATTAATGGATGTTAATTAGTGTCCCATCTCCACCCTCCAAAAAATGCAAAAACGAAATATTAACCGCCCAAGTTTAATCATCGAACCCAAAATATTAACCGCCCAGGTTTACTCATCTTGCGGGTCCCGTGTAAAGCGCGGGTGTCCGCTAGTTTCATACAAACTGTGACGTCTTGTTTAGAGAACAATAAACACCTTTGTAACACTGTTGATACGCCTAGAGGTCGTTTTACAAATATTATGCACAATCTTAACGATTTTAGCCCTAGTAAAAAAAACAAGATCATTCGGGTTAATGATTTCGGTTTCATTTGGATAAAAAATTTTTTTTTAAAATAAATAAATAACTATTTGCTATAAAGTACAATAATTTAAAAGTAATTCGTAGGCCTTTTCAATTTGTCAAATGTATCAAACTACGCCAGAAAATAGTCCCTCATACAGCGCTGTAAATAATAAAATGTTCCGGGGCCCTTAGCAGGCCCGAACCCCACGCCTTCATTAATATGCTTCATCTGGTTTCGGTCATATTTCGCTTTCGTCATTATTTTCAATCAGCATCACCCCGGGGTTTACCCTGGATCCATTGGCTTTATGGGGGCTTTGGCTTTTGCATCAACCCCTATGCAGAGTCGGACTACTTTTTAAAAATATACATGCCAGGGTGAACTAAGACACAATTACGGCAAGAGGGCATTGAAACCTTCACCCCTTCACAGTTTGATAAATGCGGATGCAAGCACCCTCAGCCCGGGCCCTAATTAACGTGAATTCAGGTTGAAAAAGATACCCTTAAAGTTCTCGACCTTATTCCGCGTTTTGGTTCGCGCGGATGATTACAACATTTAATATGTGACTGACCCCCCCCCCCCCCCCCCCCCCCCCCCCCCCCCTCTAGCTCTGGATTTTGGACATTAACACCAACATTACAAATTAAAAGCTGGCTTCGAATGATAAAATAAAGCAGAGAAATTACGATTTTGTTTTGGGAGAGACTGAAAGTTTGTATATATTTAGTGCCTCCCTCCAATTAGGGCTTCCAAGGGCGTCAAAACCTTATATGTTAGCATTTGGATTGTGTAACAACTGGTATGAGCTGCGCGGATCTGATCTCGTGTACCGGAACGATCACGATGCCTGATCTCATTGTAAAGATGTTTTTTTTGTTTCATATTTGCTTCTTATTGTTATTAACTGTTTGCTTCTGATTGTTTGTTATTTGTTGGTTGCTTCTTGTTGTTTGGACGAAAGGGCTATTGGACGAAATGGCTATTGGACGAAATGGTTATTGGACGAAATGGTTATTGGACGAAATGGTTATTGGACGAAATGGGTATCGGACGAAATGGTTATTGGACGAAATGGTATTGGACGAAATGGGTATTGGACGAAATGGGTATTGGACGAAATGGTTATTGGACGAATTGGTTATTGGACAAAATGGCTATGGACGAAATGGTCATTGGACAAAATGGGTATGGACGAAATGGGTATGGACCAAGTGGCTATTGGACCAAGTGGCTATTGGACTAATTGGCTATTGGACGTTGGACCAAGTGGCTATTGGACCAAGTGGATATTGGACGAAGTGGGAATGGACCAACTGGCATTGGATGAAATGGCTATGGACGAAATGGCTAATGGACGAACTGGCATTGGACGAAATGGCAATGGGCCGTATAAAGTGTCTTTGAAAAGGGGTGTTTGAAATTATAGTCATTGAAATGCAAAAAAGGGGGTATTTTTCACTCCAATTTTGTCCTCGTTTTTGCCTTGCAAAGGGGTACTTTGAAAAAATGAAGAACAGTCATGGTTACCAACTTTTGTGTTGAGTTGGGGGCCGGGACAAATGTACTGCTGAAAATAATGGATGAGTAAGTCTAGATTCAGACCACCGGGTGCCAAAATGGCACTATTGGGCAACTTTTTTATTGACGTGTTAAGTCACACCCCCCTTTATCGATTATGTTACTTATAATGCAGTGGCAACCATCCCCCCTCCCCCTACTTCCCCCACCACTATATTGACTGTCGTGTCGGTTGAGATTGGCACTGTCGGTTCATTTGACAAGAGGAATCATGGAATAATGATGGTCAAAAAGTACACAGATGGCAATTTTGTGCGTACGTCCCCCAAACGCAACGACCTTGATTAGAGTTAGACTATGCCATAGTCGATTTTATTTTTAACCCTTTTCCCCCTTTTTAGGTCGTCCGTACTCCGTAGGAAGAGACCTTATGGCAGCATCCTTCGTGTGTTGTCTGTCAGCCGGGGTGTGTCCATCAACAATTTGGTATACACTTTTTGTTTTTGTCCATTTCTTCTCCATACAATAACCAATTGCAACCAAACTTCGGTCATAGATGCAACATGGAAACCTTCATATGTTAATGAGGTCAAAGGTCACATTACCAAGGTCAAAGGTCATCTGAGGTCAAGATGTAAAATTTAGTACACACTTTTTGTATTGTCCATTTCTTTTCCATACAATGACCAATTGCAACCAAACCTCTGGCATAGATGCAACATGGAAACCTTCATATGTAAATGAGGTCAAAGGTCACATACCAAGGTCAAAGGTCATCTGAGGTCAAAATTGAGTACACACTTAAAATGTTTTGTCCATTTCTTTTCCATATAATGACCAATTGCAACCAAACCTCGGTCATAGATGCAACATGGAAACCTTCATATGTTAATGAGGTCAAAGGTCACATACCAAGGTCAAAGGTCATCTGAGGTCAAGATGTAAAATTTAGTACACACTTTTTGTATTGTCCAATCTTTTCCATACAATGACCAATTGCAACAAAACCTCTGGCATAGATACAACATGGAAACCTTCATATGTAAATGAGGTCAAAGGTCACATACCAAGGTCAAAGGTCATCTGTGGTCAAAATTGAGTACACACTTTTTGTATTGTTACTTTTTTTTCCATACAATGACCAATTCACTACGGCAAAAATAAAATGTCCACGCGCATGCTACACTTCAGCATTCGATTTGATGACGTCATCAACCAAGCTGATATGTGTGCACGAAATTGCTGCCCGGGGGAGCGTTGGCAGGTTAGCCGAGTGCAGTGGCGTAACAGCCGGGGGGAGTGGGGGGGGGGCACAATTCCCCCCTGAAGGTGCTCAGCAGGAAATTCAAACATACCCACCAGGAAAAATGGGGGAAGGGAAAAGAGGAAAAGAAGGAGGAAAGGGAAAAGAGGAAAAGAAGGAGGAAAGGGAAAGAAAAGAGAGAGAGAAAGGAAAAAGGGAGGAAAAAGAAAAAGGAAGAGGAGAAAAAATGGGGAAAGAAAGAAAAGAAGAAAGGGGAAGAAAAAAAGAAAATTTCGCAGCAGTACAAAAAGCACAACAGTCAATAAATTGTACTGCGAAGTTTTGTGACCGTGCGAAATTGTGTGACCGTGCGAAATGTTTTGACCTTAACCCCCCCCCCCCCCCCCCCCCCCCCACTTACGTAAAATTCACGAGGTGACTGACTGGGGAAAAAATTGGGGCAACCTTTTACGAAAAATTCCGGGACGGAATTATTCTAAACC